>JAIFAC010000093.1:0-187502 GCA_026545765.1 Plantago major | reverse complement strand
TATCCGCCTAACTATCTTGGGAGGTCTCTCAACTTTTTCCAGAAAATTTGACGATGGTCTTGGCGGTGGCTTTACTTGACCATTAGCTTGGGGGTGGCTTAAATCTGGAAGTGAAGCGTACTATTCTATTTGCAGAAAGATTTGAAGCCATTCCTTCTGGCTTCGAGAATCCGGAGCCCCATTAACCCCAGACTTCAGGACTCTTGGAAGTCCAAGCGCAAATGATGTTCTTCCATGAATGTCCGTGACCTGCTTTCGCTAGATGGCTCCAAACGCCAATTTCAACCCATTTAGTGAAATACTCCACCGCCTGCATCAAGAACTTCTTCCGATGGGTTCCGCGGGAAGGGAGACCAACTATGTCTATGCCCCATTGATCAAATGGACACGCTATAATTGACGGAATCATGTGGGTCGGGCATGTGGTATGTCGGGCATAATATCGGGTAGCTGCAAGCACGCCAAGTCAAGGCACCGTTGTCAATGGTAGGTCAAATAATAGTATCCTTGTTCATGATCTTTGCGGCCAAGGTTCTTCCCCCGAGTGACTTCCACAACTTCCAAAGATGGATCTCCTCCATCATTTCGCTGGCTCTCAGGGATCCGTGCATCTCATGCGGGTGGTGAAGGATTTTAAAGATCATCTCCTATGATGAAGCATTCAAATGTTCGGCATAGGATCCTCCTTGCTTTCTAGGATCTCAAGGTAGAGAACCGTCTTGAGATGGTGGAATATGTCATGTCATTCTGGGCTTTCTTTTTAGTGCTCAAGAGGAAGACTTGTCCATTGAGTTTGCCAAGGAGGAGTCCGTAAGGGTCATCAAGATGACACTGTGGTCTCGTGAGTCTCAAGGCCGAGGCATACTTGGAGAGGGCATCGCCTTTTCGCTCCATTCTCGTGGAATTGGTCAAGAGTGAAGTCCTCAAATGCTCAACCTCTTTTTGAGAAGTTCCAACACTTGATCATGTTAGGCCCTTTAGCGTAAAGGACCCGAGAACTCGACCGCATTTGAGTAGTGAATCTACGGCGTGTAGTTTTAAATCTTTTCACCAAGAGCTCTCGGCCATCCTTAGGCTTCTAAGAGGGAGTGCCTCATACCACCTCCTCGTTGTTTGTTATTACTTTAAAGTTGAGGGTGATGGTGTATTCTAGCTGCGTCTTCAGACTTTCAAGAAAAATTCCTATTCCTCCCAATCGTCCAAAGAGAGGATCCGATTCACTTGTAATATCCAACAATCTTTGCCTTCAACTTGTTCTCTCATAAATGTAGAGTATAGGCACCTTTTCCTCCTCCCCGCTTTTGGTCGGAAGATGCGTATCGGGCGTTGATGCCTCATCTAGGAGAAACATGTGCCTTCACCCTTAATGAATCGGCCCATGGTTCTTGGAGCATTTGGTCCAAAGTTGAGATTATTCCCGCAGGTCTCTTCGGTCTCGTTTTCTTTTGCTTTCTTCCTCCAAGGAGTCTTTTTACTGAGTGGGATCATGACGTGGTTCATATCCTTGCGGGCTTTCTATTTCTTCGCTTTCTCCTTGATAATCTACCGTGAAGTTTGCAAGAGCGACTTGTGCTTTTTTCAAGTGCATGGAGCTTGATAACCATATCATATTCACTTAGTCTCGGACGCCCATTCGATAAACGTCCCGACCGGGTCCGGCTTACCTAGGATATGTTTGAGTGGTCTATTGGTGAGGACCACGATTCATGAGATTTGAAGTAAGGCTTTAGCTGTCGTGGCAAGAAATCAGCTGGCTACAGCTTCGATCATGACATATCCGGCCTTGAGCTCACAAGTGCTTTGCTCAAATAGTAGATTGGCAATGTCGCCGCTTTGTATCCGCACCAACAGTAACTCATCGATTCATCAAGAGGTGGCTGATAAAGGTAAAGAGGTTCAATTCTTCCGCTGTATTTAGACGAGGCGGAGAGGAGGTATCTTTTCAGATTATCCAGGCCTCTTCACACTCATTTGTCCACCGAACTTGTCTCCCTTCCTTAGAATTCAAGAAGGGTAAAGTTTTTCTCATGACTCGAGATGAAACGGCTTAATGCCATCACCTTTCCCAAAAGCTTCCGAACTTCATTGATAGTTTTTGTCAGGTAAGTCTAGGATTGCCTTTATTTTCATTAGCGCCGATACCTCTCTGACTATGTAGCCAAGGAACTTTCCTCCTCATTCAACGCAGTACTTTTCGTGGTTCAACTTCATTCCCATTCCTAAGGATGGAAAAAGCAATTGTTGAGATGCTCGACGTGTTCTTCGCCTTGCTTTTTACAAGCATGTCATCCACATAGACTTCATGGTTTTGCCCAAACTCTTCTTTGAACATCTTATTTACTAGTCGCTGCAGTATGTAGCACTCGGTTTCGAGGCCAAATGGCATGACTGAAGCAAGAGACCCTCCCGCCGCAAAAGAAGGCCTTTCGATGTCTCCCCGGGCCATCCCGACGGTAGAAGTCTTTGATATGCATCCATGAAGCTCGGAGGCACATCCCGGAATCAACTAGTCTAAGCGGTAATGGATAAGGAATCTTTGACAAAACTTGTCGAGTCTAGTGAAGTCATTGCACATTCTCCACTTTCCCGTGAGCCTTCGACGAGGACCACGTTATGTACCCAATCGAATATCCGACTTCGAGCATGTCCCCGCTTTCATCAACTTGTCCACCTCTCCTCGCTATGATAGCATCCTCAACAGCCCAAAGTCTCTCTCCCTCTTCCGTCGGACAATGTGTTTTTACCGATCCATGTTCGCATTCGGTGGAATCGCGATCCTCGGGTCTATCCTCTTAAGATCATTGGTGCCTGCAAAGATATCGTGATTGTCTCAAGGCATGTGATGAGCTTCATCTCTACTTCCGTGCTCATCTCCGCTCCATCCGGAAGGCTGTTCTTTCCAAGTTCTCGATCAATCGAACTCTTTTCGTGGCTTCATGAGGTTCCCATCTCGCGCCTTGGGAACTTTTCCCCGAGCGACTCCAACACCAATTTCTTCCTTTAGTGAGGTAAGAGCCACGTGGAGGAGGGCCCCGGCATCTTAGTGACCGAAAGAACGGGTACGTGTGGCTCCTCCGTCGACATGATGTAGCATTCTGTGCTTCTCTAACATTGCCCACTTTCACCCACACCGCTCGGGTTGGGAACTTTACCTCGCAGTGTGGGAGAAGCGATTGCCCCGAATTGGTCAAGTCCCTGGCAGCCCAGATCACGCGATAGTCAAGGTGCTATCGACTACCACAAAGAGGATTGTCTACCACTTTTGCCTGGAAGGTGCCCATAGAGATCAGAGGTACACTCCCAATGGGATCGTTTCCATGATCCTCCAAAACCCACCAAAGAAGCTATACACACGCCCATATTGAATTTGTCCCAAGTGCATTTGCTCCACCTATTCCTTTGAGATGACATTGAAGAACTTCAGTCGACAAGTACTTTGTCGACCAAGTGGCTATAACCAGAGAAACAAATCCGGGGAATGTTTGGTCCTCAAATCTCCTCCACCGCATTGGGTGGGGGGATTTCGCCATCAAAGGTGATGCGCGTCTCTTCTGTATCAAGGAGCATAGCTCTATCGTTGTTTCCCTCGTGTGTCATACACCCTTTCCTCAGATTTCGATTGCCTCCCTGTGGGTCCTCCGCAATGGCATTGATAACTCCGCCATAGGAGGTTTGATATCCATATCATCGCGGGTATTTTGAGTCATCCTCTTTCCACAATGATGTTTTTCCCCTTCCTCGAGGGTTCTTCAATCCTTTTATCATTAGTTCCTCAACCTTTGAGAGTTCATCATCATAAGTGTTGTTTTCGCTCTATAGAATACAACATGAATCGATTCTTCATCTTGTTCTTTTGTTGTAAACTCAGACGCTTACTATTCATCAATAACCAAGAAACATACCTTCATCTACCTTTGTTGGAATATTCTTAGATACTCTTTTCCATTGATAAGGACAAAACATCTACAACCAAACACTTCAGTATGTTCGATATTAGGGGTCTACCAACCAAGAGTTCATATGGGGTCTTATGGTGTTTGTTTATCAAACATCTGCTCTGAGGTAGTACGTCGTGTTTTAGCCTTCAACCCAATAAACTTCACTTATTTCAAAGGTCGCCTAGCATTGGTCATTGTCACGCTTTTATAAGGGTTCTATTTTTCCTTTCTCAAGAACACCATTTTGTTGTGGTGTTCTTACAGAGGAAAGTTGGTGTCAGATAATTTGTCGGTATTAAAACTCCTTTATGTAATCGCCGACAAACCCAAAGACTATGGGTCTGCTCGATCATATACTTTGTCATTTTTCATGACTTAAGTTTATTCAAAGAAGTTTGGTATCTCCACCCTAGCATCGATTTGTGCTTTAGAAAGACAATCCAAGTGAATCTTGAGAAGTCATCTACAACAACCGTATTCATACTTTCTTTCCCCGCATAACTAGTTACAGATGATTCAAAAGATCCATGTGTAATAGTTGCAAAGGTCTAACACTAGAGTGTCCGGTTTTGACTCGAAGAGATTTTGATTGTTTCCCATCCGACAGTAATGTATACCATCCTTTCCGAAGATGTTTGGGAAGGCCAACCACTAACTCTTTTCGCAAGTTTGTTCGTAGTTTTGAAATTCAAGGACTCATTTTTTCAGGCCATAACCAAAGGTTTTCCGCAGGACCTCGATCGACTCACCATGAGACATTCTTCACAGGCAGTATGCCCAATTGGTAACATAAAGATCGCTCATTTAGCAACCAAGACTAAGGCCTCGCTGACTCATTGTCTATAAGTTTGCAATACTTGCTTTGAATTTCAAGAATAACTTCGTCTGCAAACCGCCTCATGCTAAATAGATTATATTTCAAACCTTTAACATGTAATACGCCGTTGATTGTTAATGATCCCAATTTGACGCTGCCAAATCCCAAAGAGGGGATTTAATTCCTCCAAAGAACTGGCGTCCGTCCATTGTTGCAAGCTTGTAGTCGACTGATTTGTTTTGTCTCATGTCATGTGCTTTCCGTGATCCACTATCAACAGCCATCGAGCCTCAAATTAAGAGGCGCTCGCACAAGACAGTGAAACAGGAGTTAGTTCTGCCTCGTAGATAGAACCATTTAGACTAAACATTCTTCCAAAGAGGAATCCACATTTTAGTGAATTTCGGGAGTTTATTTTGTCTAACTTGATCGTATGAGATGTAATAAATCGAATTTTGATCTCAATCTTCCTTCGGGGTGTTTCTAGGTTCCTTTCGGTGCTCGACCCCGGATTTCTGGTTGCTTTTCAGAAATCAGCTTTCTCGCCGTGTCCTTCTAGCTCCGGGTATCCGCTTTTCAAGGCTTGAGATTTCTTCCACTGCCTTCATTGCTACGGCATATCACGTTTCATGCCATTGTTCTTGTCCTTCATTATATTGTTGCATATGACCTTTCCAATAGCACGATAGCCAATGCCATTTCAACACCTTCGCTTTCTCAACGCGCTTCGTGGTTTTACTAGCTTCTCGCACTCATCTTTATTTTCATAAATGGCAAAGAGAGAATTTGCCTATTCCAAAGAATTCTTCCTTCCTAGTAATGCAAAGAATGTGGATGGTCAGATATCCGAGGTCAGGTTTCTTTCGTAAACCTTATCCACATGTTTCTTGTGAACTTGTTGTTCTTCAAAGGTCGGTCATAACTCTTTCCTTTGTCAACTACCCTAGCTTTCCTCACACCAATGCTATAGGTGGTCAAGAATCATTCTGCCGATTTTTACAAAATTAACCTTTCATCACTCTTCTTCAGAGAGATGAATTACTTGATTGTTCATCAAGTCCAAGTCCACCTTTCTCGTAGGGATCTCTCGATAGGATCAATTCAAAGGAGAGTGTCACTACTTTGCATAAGATTGAAGGATAGCTCTTCTTTCCGAAGTTCTTCATTCTCTAAAGTACCATCATATTCTTATTAAGTTCATCCAAGGCTAGTTTGTGAGAATTTTCATTCTCGATATCCAGCTGTAAAGGCTATTTCAAATGCTTTGTTCTCAGATATTCGTTAGCCTGTAAACCCTTTTTTTCAAGAGTTTCTTGCTTCTAGAATTCGTTTTGATTTTGCTTCCAAATTCTTTTCATAACGATCCAATTCACTCTTGACCAACCTGCATCCTCAATTCCATCATCATTCTCATAGCATGTAAATTGTGAATTGTTAGTTACCCCATCACCATAAGACATATTTCAATGTTGAGATGTCCGACCAAAGAATCTCAAAATTCCACACATTTCATTCTTCTTATGGTCAAGTCGATTATATCGGGTGATTCCACACACCGGTGATGGTAGTTCGAGTCATCCGAATTCCATCTTCGTAATCATTCAAATGTCTAGAGCATCAAGTTGAATTTGAATCTTTCTTTCTTTCTTCAACAAGAAGGCCCTTTAATTTCTCCCCGAATTTCTTCATTCTTCTTCTTGTCAATTGCCTCGAAGCTTATTTAAAGGTGACAATCTCTTGAAGTGACCAAAGCTTGATAATAGAAGCGTATCATTTCCTATTTCGCAGCCTTTCGCAAGATTAACACCTTTCCGAATGGGGTGTTCAAAGAGTTGTTCATTTGTATGTTCAGACCGATGATAGTTCGGGGCTAAGATGCTTTTTTCACCTTTTTTTTTAGCTTTTCTTCTCAATCTCTCGACTCACAAATTTCTTCATGTGTCTTATCAAAGAGCATTTTCTTCGATGCATCTTTGGTATCCTTCTTTTCGTAAGAACCTTGAGAAACTAGAGCAACACTTTGCAACTTTTCAAATTGCTTGTTCTCCGAGTCATTCTCATAGTCTATGAGTAAGATGAGAGAAGAGCTTCATCGAGTAATATTTGGCATCCCTCGCTGAAATAAAAGAACTTAGTGTGCTCCTAATCAGGATTGAGACTTCCGGACAATAGTCTTAATCTTTTCTCGGCCGGAGTATCTGCTGCTTTCACCAAGTGCTTGCATAACACTCATAAGTGTAGTAAACCCGAATCAAGTTCTTCCAGAGTTTCAAGGGACCTTGTTTGAAGTTTTGAACTTCAATTTAAGAACTTCAACTTGTTTTCCTCGGTTTTCTTTCGCACGTATTTCTTCAACCAATTGCTGTGCAACTTTCGCTTTTAGCACCCTACGCCATATCAGATGTGCTCGTGTGTCGACCGATGATGATATTACGAAGCTTGACCATCCAATCAGGTCTCGGCATCTTCAGATGTCCGTAGCTCTCGCTTCGTTTTCATACATAATGCTTCCACGAGCAACATGACCACTATCACTAGTAGCCATATCCTCGCCCATCTTCTTGTTCGAGGTTTTTCTTCCATCGACACCCTCAAGAACTTTTTTTCGAGTTGTCCGATTTTGATAGGCCCTTCATTGATGACATAGATCATCTCGGGCTACTAATGGCCTCCAGATGGAGCATCATGTTGTTCTTCCATTTCTCGAAGTCGCTTCGCAATGTGTGCATCACTCAGACATACCGCATTACACTTAACACAAAAATTATATAGTCCTCGAAGAGACAAAGTTCCTTCACCTATTCGGGATCTAGGTTCAAAGGTGTATGCTTGTGAACTCCCCGCTCGATACCACTTGTCCAGATAACTAAAGTAAAAGACTAGGGGGGGGAATAGTCTTTAAAATTTTGTCGATAAACACGCTTTAAACCTGGGGTTTCGATACTTAAATTCAGAGCGAAGACTTTAAGATAGGTAAGTGCGTAAACAATAAGTATGTGTGTGTGTGCTTTATAAATGTAAATACGTAAAGGTAAATGACACAGCAAGTATAGTGGTATCTGAGGTGGCGAATCCTCCAACTAATCCACTTCGTCCTTTCGAGACCTAGAATCTACTAGAATGTATAATTGAGTTCACTTACAATAATCCTATTCTAAGATTCCTAAACAAATGGTTCCCAACCAAATGTTCCTCCCGAAGTTATTCCTCACCCTAGAGCTAAGTACTTCCTCTACTCAGATAACTCGAGTTATTCCCCGATTTCCCAAATCAAGTACTTCCTCTACTCCACGCAAGGTTGGTTATAAGGTTTGTCGAGAGGCTTCTCAGATAACTTTTCGGTTATGTTTTCGCAGAGCCTAATAGAACAAGACTACTTACACTTGTTCAAAGGGATGGCAACCGCTTTTGATCGACCCAAGTAATTGATGTCCATTCCGATAATGAGCTCCAAAAGGGTATCTAATAGTTCAACTCTTTCACTTAATAACAATCTTTTGTTAAGGTTCAGACAACTTAGAACTACTAGTGATTCTTCAAGCAACATAAAGCTTTCTAGAGAGGGTAGTAGAGTGCTTGAGAGAATACTTTGCTTGATGGTAAGTTTGCAAGATAGAGCGCTCTAAGGTATGTTTTTCAAGCATCTAAGTTGTGATATATATAGATAAATTTGAGGCGCTTTGAATTATATCCGCTGTTTCCATCAAATTATATCCGCTTATATTTTGAACTATGTACTCGTAAGTCACTATCTCATTTTTCGTAGAGGATCGCTATAAAAGATTTCCGATGCATTTAATGCATAGTAATCGTTTCATTGTCCTTAGTCTCAACGGATACATGAGCCTTTCTCACACAGACGCCCATACTCATGATGTCATATGTCCGTAATCATATTTCAAAGTTAATATACTTAAGAAAGGATTAAGGACATAGTCTTTCCGAAGTTAGACTAAACCTCGCGGTCTTCATAAACCTTGTGCAATCTTCGCCTTCTAATCTTCGTGAAAGCTCCATTGCTAGGATTGATCTTCATGGTCTTTGAAATAAAAATTACACTGTAGACCTATAATCCTAATACAAGATTTACTAGACTAATCATACTCAAAGGATTTCCTCTTTACAATGTTCGTGAACCAAGAGTACTTAATCACCTTTCTGGCTAAGATAAGAACATGTGATGAGTGATCAAAATACTAACAGATATTCCTAACAAAAAAAAATATGAATATTGGAAGAAAAACGCAAACTAAATCGCGAAATGCTAATCCGAAAAACACAGTTGGTTGCGGCCAACTATTTAACAAAGAAAAATTGGCATCGGGCAGCTCCTTCATCATATTCTTCTGAGCTCATTGGCTCATTTGTCATCGGCAAGCCAATGTATTGTTCATGGCCAAGTCTGAGGCAAAACAAGGGAGACTTTCCTGGATAATTTGGTAGTGGCCCGAAACTTCCAAAACAACAGACTTAACTTTCTTATTTATTTTTTTCTACTAGCTGGCTGTGGATGGATAGCCATTCTAACATCCAAATGGAGTTTGGATCCTTCGAATACTCCTCGTACGAGTTTCCAAACAATGCATTAAATTTCGTGCACGCCCGTAACACACAATTTTGTTTTCAGATCATGCCAAAAATGCTAAAATTCTACAAAAGACAAACAACATACCGACAAAAAAAAATGAGTAAGTATAGTAAAGTGATATTTTTCTAATCTATGAAAATTTGCTTTTACAATAAAGAACCATGTAAACACTACAAACCTAAGTATTAGCTTTTATATAAATACCCCAAATACAACACACTCTCTCACAAAAATCCACACAACTCAACCATCTTTCTCTCTATAAGTTCTGTGAGATAAACATTCATACATCTCTTTCTTTCTCATCACTCACTCCATATCCTTAGCCGGAATTATGGTGCTCCAACACCTCTCTCTCTCTCTCTCTCCTCCTCCCTCCTCTATTTCGCCGGATTTCCACCGGATTTTCATATCTAGTTGCTAAAATGTTCAAATTAACAAATTCATCTCTTTTTTTCGTTAAAATCTCAATTGTAAGTGAAATTTGACCTTTTATTTTTTATTTTTCATTGATTTTACGATCTGATGTTTTCATATCTGGTTTCAGATCTGAAATTCGTACAGTGAAAATCAAATTTTGCAATCTGGTGCTTTGTTATGGTTTTAAGAGCTGGTGTTATAGTTTTAAGCACCATTGTTATGGTTTTAACTTGTGTTGAATGTTTCCACCTGTTATGTTTTAGCGCATATGTTATAGTTTCAAGACCTATTATTGTAGTTTTATGCAGCAACGTTAGTGTTTTTAGCCTCTAGTGAATTATATATGATTTGATTTTTCGCAAATGTTTTGTTATGGTTTTATGAGGCATTGTTATACTTTTAAGATGCACTGTTATGGTTTTAAGCATCAATGTTACTGTTTTTAGCTTGTGTTCGTGCTTTGTTATAGTTTGAAGATGTTTTGTTATAGTTTTAAGATGCACTGTTATGGTTTTAAGCATTATTGTTACTATATTTATCATATGTTAAGTAGCTGCATGTTATTGTTTTTAGCGCATATGTTATAGTTTTAAGACATATTGTTGTAGTTTTAAGCATCAACGTTAGTGTTTTAGCTTCTGAGAAATATTTATGATTTGATTTTTTGCAAATGTTTTGTTATAGTTTTAAGAGGCACGGTTATGATTTTATGTATCAATGTTATTGTTTTTAGCTTGTTTTGCATGTTCCTGCTTTGTTATAGATTTAAGATGCACTGTTATGGTTTTAAACATAAATGTTACTGTTTTTTAGCATGTGTTGCACGTTCCTTCTTTGTTTTTAAGCACCAATGTAATAGTTTTGATGAGAGTTGTTATGATTTTAACCCAGTTAATGAATGTTTTAAGCATGTGCAAATTGATGACATCGAGTTTGATGATAGGTCTCTCAAAGGTGTCTGATGTGCACTTAGAGATCTCGCTTCGTTGTAGAACATGTAATCTCCAAATACAATCAAAATTAAATTTATAAGTCTAAGTCTTCAAATCCACGCTTATAGCGGTCTTCTACAAAGTTGTTCCTCCTTCAATTATCTTCATCGGTTGGTCGATGACATGTTTTGAATCAACTCCAGTAACTACCGATCCGGGATTTGTTTCATTTTCCGACGGCACAATTATGCCGCTTTGGTGTCTCAAATCGCAAATCCTCAAAACCGATCATGACCTACATAAAACACGCAGTTGGTAATTGACCATAAACAACAAATATTGCATCTAGGGCAAAAATGAGGGTCTAAAAGTATGCTATATCGATATTTTATTGTCACATCGTTGTCACCGCAATATTGAAGCAATAAGCACAAACAAAAGGCGTGAAGTCAAGTTCACCAACAAGTTTAATAAAAGAAGACCTATTTTAACAACTCAGTTTGCATTTGCATAAAAAAAACACTGAATGAACGTTTATTGTAATTTTTTTCCTATGAGAATAGATGTTTTAAAATCTTTCGATCACTATTTCAATATTGTAATGACTGAATGTTTCAAGTAGCTTATTTTAAGCTTGTTTATTAATGTTTTCATCCTCGAAAGTTTTAAACTCAAGTAATGGTGGTTTAATGATATTAGATTGTCACTTAAAACTATAACAGCCATCTTAAAACTATCATGGCTCCTTAAAACCATCACACCATCTTTAAAACATTAACAAGAGAGGCTTAATTGAAACATACAATGTATTAACATTAAAACCATCACATCTTAAAACATTAACAAAATACATTAAAACTGTAACTGAAACTTTCAATGCTAACAACTTAAAACCAAAACATAATCTATTAAAATCATAACGAAAAATGTGTGTCACGGCGATTTTTAATGAACTCGGCCAAACCGCTAAAACCCAAAACCGTTTAAAACTACAAAAACCCTTGATTTTCCTATATTTTAGGAAAATCTTGCCTTTTCCAAGACTTTGGCAAAAAAAAAAAAAAAGCACTGGAAAATAATACAAATGACCCATCATGTTCCTTAATTTTTTTCTCATCATGATCATTTTTTCCCCGGATTGCCTAATGTTAAAGATATAGGGAAAAATCCGACAAAGGTACCTTAAGTTGTGTCATTTCCAAAAAAGGTACCTTTAGTTGTTACCGCCTGATTTTGGTACCTTAACTTTCAATTTTGTCCAATTTGTATACTCCGTCAGTCCAATTTAAACCGTTTTAGCGCGGAAAGATTTCGAAAAATGTACCTTAAGTTGTGACATTTTCACTTTTGGTACATTTGTTTATGACAGTCCAATTTTAATTTTTAATGGGTAAAATTGCAAATAAAATAATTTTCGTCAATGTCAATTGAACCATATTGTTTTCGATAATTATGAAGTAACCCCATTTTATCAAAATAAGTTTCAAAAAGCCCCATTATGAGATTAATAAAAAGGTAGAAACAAAAAAAAAAGATCAAAAGAAAATTAAGTTAAAAAGAAGGCAAAAACTTTTTGGAAGAAAACAAGAAAATTGAGATTAACCCTATTTCTGCCATGGAAGCTTGCTGCCAGAAGCTTCACCATGAAGCTTTAGCTTGGAAGATCCATGGCAATGGTGAAGTGTGGAGTTCAATATGGCCATGTTGCTTCATCCCCTCCACCGGTGCCCTTCCACCCCACTCCGCGCCACCTCCCTCCACTGACCACCGACATGTCCTCCGCACCTCCACCTCAATTTCAAATCGGCCATGGGAGCATCTCGCTATGGTAGATCCGTCGATCCATGGTCGTCCTGAAGCTCCGTGGTGGAGCTTTAGGCGCGGGAAATCCTTTTACCAATGGAGCTTCCATGGTAGACTGCCATGGAAGAAGAAGAAGAAGAAGAAGAAGAAGAAGAAGAAGAAGAAGAAGAAGAAGAAGAAGCTCCCATGGCTTATATGTATTTTTTTTCTTTTTTTTTAATTATGTTTTACTTTTAAATTTCTAAGGTAGTCCATAGTCCATATTATCATGGGTAATTTTGATTTTTCCCATAAAATAGAACCTATTTGAAGTTAACAAATATCTACCGTATTTACATTTTAATGCAACGTATTTTAGTATTTTAAAGTGACACGGTTATGATATTAAATCAACACGTGTCGTAGGGTACCTAAATTGGACAATAATTTATTTAAAGGTACCAAAATCGGACTGTCACAAATAAAGGTACCAAAAGCGAAAATGTCACAATTAAAACGGTCAAAATTGACGGAGACGTCAAATTGGACTGACGGAGTATACAAATTGGACAAAATTGAAAGTTAAGGTACCAAAATCAAAGCAGAATAACTAAAGGTACCTTTTTTCTAAATGACACAACTTAATACCTTTGTGATTTTCCCTAAAGATATAGTAAATAAGAGGATAATTACATAGGATACCCACTTGTAACGACGCTTCTCATATTCATTACTACTTAGTGAACAATTACAATCTAGTCAAAATCCGTTGATCATTTTAATTTGGTTGTTTCATTTGAAACAACCAAATACGGCCTTATGGAATTTTAAATTAAAAAAAATCATCTTCTTCTTCCTTCATCTTCTCCAACAAATTCAACCTACTTCTTCCATCTTCTTCTTCCTCCATCTTCTCTTCTTCTTCTCCGGTAAATTTCTTCCTCTTTCTTATTTTTTTTCTCCTTCTTCCAATTTGCAGCTCCGATTCTCCGATTTCGATCTCCGATTTCGATTAATCACATTAAACTTTCATTGTGTTTTCTGATTGAAGTCAGATAATTTACAAATTGAAATAGAAGTTTGAGGGCTTATTCGAGCTTCTTCAAATCTTATGGTGACAAATATAAAAATTAGATATTCAGACTTAAATTACAATTTGCCAAAATGGGTTATTGTTTGGTAACTCATAAATTCAATAATCCGAGAGGGCAAAATTGACTTTTCCAGTTTTAGTTCGCCAAAAGTCAAATTCGCGCTAAAGTGTAATTGTTTTACATCTAATTGTACCAAATCATAATAGTTCTAATGATACTAATCAGAATTTACATCTAAATGGGGTCCGATGTAATTTCCCTAAATAAGAAGACAATATTTTAAATAGAAGTATAAATATGTATATTCTTATAATTTAAAAATAGATAAAATCGTCAAATCAAATTCACAAATCGAGGTACATCACCACAAAACTTTGTGGTGATATAAAACTAGATCAAAATCATTACTTAACATTCCAACTCTTAAGTGCTTTAGAACAAAACTTCTTCTTTTTGCGCTTCTTCAACCATCGTGATCAAACGTTGTTGGACTTTCATCTGATTGAGTACGATAGATCATATCCCATGACGCATTATTTTTTTTACCATACATTAGCCACAAGAACCTGAGAAGCAATCTTAACACCTTATAATTGTTGACATTTTAATCCATCATTCACAATTTCAGATTCATTATTACTATTAACACTTGCATTTGCCTTTGTCATGAATTGTTGGCAAATGTTTAAAATATGTGCGTGTGCCACAACATCAAAGTCATGGTTGAATACAAGCCATGATTCGCTCATCAAAAGAAAGATTATATAGTGAACATATTTATATCAACTATGTACTTCAGTTAATATTTTTGTCGTTTGACGACTGATGAGTTCTTTTCATAAGGCCAACCAACTATCTACTCCAAGTGTTCTGTACAAGTATCATTCCGGGAGATCCATCCTATTTCAATTGCTTTGAATTTGAACATTTATATCATGTCGGATATGCTCGATATTCTTAGCAAGTTGGATTGTATTTTTTATTATTTTGTTTATGATTCTTAATTTTACATTATGATCTAACGTTTATGTGTTTTATCGTAGCGGAAAAATTATTCATCATACATATTTTATTATGACGCCAAACACGTTTATAACAATTATAATATATTTAATTACATTTAACGTATTTGTTGTATTATGTTTTCAAAAATTAGAATATAAACATCAAACCAAATTTCAAATGGCCAAACACGTTTGTTTACAAACTTATATTGCAAATTGCAAATTTAATCCCAACTTATATCAAATTACATCAGAATCATATTTTATTTCAAAAATTAAAATTGTTTACTCATAATTTATACTCAACTTAAAGATATATTCTTGATGATGATTACTACGACAAAGACTTGAGGGATGAAGAAGAGAACACTATAAAAAATAAGTAAAGGAGGAACTACGAGATTGTCTGTAACGAAATCGATAATGGACCTTTGACATGTGAAGTGGAGAATTTGCCCTCCTTTAACAACCATCGAGGTGAGGTATGTTTTAGTGCCTGTATTTATAGAGCCTTTTAAACAAATTGGATTTCATCTGAGTCTTCATTTTATATTCGTTTTGCTTGTTTGCTTCCTTAGTGCTCTTTTGATTGATCATGTATTATTTATGGGTTGTCCTGTTCATGGTTTCCGTATGTTTTTCATCCCTGTCAGATCACTTCTTTTTTATTGTTCATTTTCCAAGGTTCTGTTTCTGGTTTTCGTATTCTTTTTCATCTCTGTCCCATCGCTTCTTTCTTATTCTTCATTTTCTTTTCTTTTTTGGTTTAATTTTTTTTCTTATTCACTAGTCAATCAAAGTCTCTCTTTTATGTAATTCTAAGGTGTTGTCTGTTTCCGTTTCAGTATTTATTTATTTTTGGTTGAAAAACGCCTTTTTTTTTGTTGAAAGGTTCTCTATCTACATAATCTAAATTCAATCAGAAATAGATAAATATGCTGCCTAATTTCTTTTTCTTGGCCCTTTTCTTATTTGCGGCAATCAAAATCGCTCTCTTTTATTTAATACCAATGATCTGTTTCTGGCGCTTTCCTTGCTAGCCGTCAATCTTATGACTTCGATTCTTATCTTGGTTGAAATTATGACAAAAATTTTGTCATTTGTATCTTGTTTAATTTGTTTAATGATGTTATTAACTCCGGCGCATTTACAAGCGATACAAGTTTTCCTTCTTGATCGTTAGAGATGGTGTTGAAGTTGTTTCAACTTCTAGTTCTTCCGACGGTTCTACCAACTGTGCTTCTAGCGGTTCTTCCGACGTTTCCTCTGATAGTGTACATGTTGGTTGACTATGACACTAATCCCGTGGAGTATGGGTCGGATCCAGAAGATGGAGATTTCTATGTGATACAGAACTCGATGGTTACTAATAATTTTGGTGTAAATGGGGCTGCCAAATTAGCCCCAGTGAATTCTGTAATTTCTTTTGGATACTGCGAAAACATGTTATGGTATGGTCCTAATTTAACAAAGTATGAAATAATGGTCATAAAATATATGAGTTTTAACTTTAAGCTGTAGGATAAGAAAAGAAAAAAGTAGTTCTACTATCTAATAATCTCCCACATTCTAAACGAATTGTCGCCTGTCGTCCTCGTTTGCATGATGAAACTTGAAACAATATTAGCGTTTACTGTTTTTCAAGTTTGATTTTTCCAGGCACACTATAAGCTAAGGTCCGCCACTTATTTCTTGGTTCAATAACAATTAGAAATAATATGCACTCAGTCCCTGTCACGTCCCAAAACAAAAACTTTCACGCGACTGCCCATCGCCTATTTGGCCACGCCAAGACGTTTCTCAATTTATTTAAAAACTGCTTGAAAGGTAATTCGCTGGCCTAAAACTCAAATACAATTTAAGAAACATCAAACTAGTTACAAGCCTAAAAAATTACAAAACTTTCACTAACACTACTAGTTGCTCTAGACCGACTAGCTTCCACTAGCAACCACCTCAAATCGCAAATACTTACTCAATCAAAAGAAAATGTAGAAGTGCTCAAGACTTTTAACCTGGATGATAGTAATATATATATATATATATATATATATATATATATATATATATATATATATATATATATATATATATATATATATATATATATATATATATACATTCGTCAATATATAATATAGTCAAAATCATTTGCATGGAACATTATCAAAACAATTTCAATGTACATATTTTGCTCAATCAAACATACACTACGACCACAAGAACCATGGTGGCACACATGTCGGCTTTTACATAACAATAATAATGTCTTACCAAAGGGATAACAATACAATGAGATCTCAAAAGACGACATTCCCTCGAAGCCCAAACAATTCATAAGATATCGACAAGATAAAACATATATTTCAATCCATGCTTTTGAACAAAACACTTTTCACAAATCACAATCACGATAAAACATTTATAGGTGCACATACTTGATCCTTTTCGAATAGACTATTATACCAAGTCTCATTCCTTGATATAATAACCATAATTAGTTTGTCAAATCATAAAATAGAAAGTAAAGTCAACCCCCTTACCTCAAGACATTTATTAAACCAAGCTTAATCTAGCTAACAAAGAACGCGACATAACTTGCAATTCTAATTCTCGAAAAACACCAAAACAAATTAATAACTTAAATAATACAAAATCGCATCGTACTATAACATGGACTATGGGTGGAGGAAAGATTTTAATTGGGACAAAACTTGTAGGTGACGTCACGACGATGTCTTGCAAAACAAATTATTGAAAGTTGTTTCACGTGCATGGAAACATGCAATTACCTTTGCGAACTGACTATTATCGATGGGTGAACGGATCAACGGAATCAAAATCCAGAAGAGAGAACGGGCTAAAAAGATTTGAAGAGTGGCGGTTGATAATGGACGGAGCAAGAAAATTCTTTTCGAGAGTTACTCAGGTTTGAATAATTATATAATAGTACTAGATATGGCTTGGGACTAATAATCTGAAAAACTGATTTAGAAAAATATCACCAGTCTTACCCACTATAAAATTTAAAATAAAAGATAAATAAATTAAATAAAAAGACGTTCTACAAATCCCCACACTAAATTTTCCACTCAGTTGAAACTTGAAACCGATTTTAATACTAAATTATTCGGAAAAAAATGTAAGGTTAAATCAATAAAATTAAAATAGCGAGTGAATAAAAGATGACTAGAAATCTAGAAGTACACAACACAAAGATTTGTCTTTGCATGTTTCAGAAACAATTGTAAGCTAGATAGCTAGTTTCAGAGATGTTTTGTGGGTAAATTTCTTTTTAGATATTCCGTAATGAGACACCGCCGCTTAGGGTCTGCTTAGCAAAACTAGCTAATAAGTTTGAATTATAAGTTAAATTTGATTGAAAGAATGATTAGGTAGTTGGTTTTATAAAAGTGTTTCAGAATCAATTCGATACAATTTATGATTTGCTAAATATGATATGTAAAAACAAATCAACTAGCTTATTTTTTTATAAGCTTCCAATGCTTATCGATCACCTACAAGTTAGCGCTCACGTAATAAGTTTTATTTAAAATAAGCTCATCGAGCTGATAAGCTAACTGATAAGCTCGTGCTAAACAGAGCCTAGGTTGTGCTCTAGAATGGTACTGTCCAATTTAGGTACTAAACATCAACCCACCTTTCAATTTAGATACACCTATCAATTTTCACCAAAGTTGATCAATTTAACTGATTTTGACCCAAATTTTTTTATAATTAATGACCCGTGTCACCTCCTTATTAATTTATGGAATTAATCTTTATTTTTAATCATTTTAAAAAAATTATAATAAATAATTTTTAATATTATTTTAACAATATTTTTAAATTTTTTAATATTATTTTTAAATTTTTAAATTTAATTTTATAAATTTTTAAATCAAATTTGCATTATTTTCAATATATATATATATATATATATATATATATATATATATATATATATATATATATATAATGATTAGATGGGTTCGAACTACAAAAACCTACTTCCTCCATTCCTAAATAGCTTACAATTTTGGGTGGAGAAAATAAGTGTATATTACTTTTGCACTACAAAAACCGACATTTAGCGACGGATAATAAACCCGCCTCCTCGAGCTTCACAAAGCTTCTAATGATGGATAACTCATCACCGCTAAATGTCATGTATTTAGCAATGGATAGAGTGTTTGACCTTTAGAGACGGATAATTAAAAGCTTATTTTCTTTTTTTAAAAAAACTAAATTTTGTTATCCGTCGCTAAATAGGTGTTTTTGTTTTTTTAATTATAATACGGATACACCGACAATTTTATACGAATTTTCAATATGGATAAACCAACAATTTTATACGGATATTCAATAAAGATAAACCGACAATTTTATTCAATACGGATAAACCGACAATGATACAATAGATCGACAATGATGCAATAAATCGAAAATGTTATACAATATTCAATACAGACATACAATAAATCGACAGTTTATACAATATTTAATAATACAATATTCAAAATTATAGAATTATAAGAATTAAAGTAATCGGATCTCGACTAAATTGGATCTGATCTGGATCTCGACGGATCTCGAGCTTGGGAAGATCTTGATCGAATCTTGATGGTGGATCTGGGCAAGGTGGTGGATCTGGGCCGATGGTGGTGAGGTTGGGGATGGTGTTGTGACGGTGGAAGGGGGGTGGAGTGGTGGTGGAAGGGAGGTGGAGTGGGCGAGTTGGTGGTGGGAGGACAATGGATGAGTGATGGTGGTGGTGCGGTGGAGGATGGTGGTGGATCCGTGGTGGTGTTTCATGGTGGTGGAAGGAGGTGCGTGGTGGAAGGGTGGTGGTGGTGGTGGGGATCCGTGGAAGGCGAGTGGTGTGGTGGTGGGTGGTGGTGGAGTGGAAGGGTGGGGGTGGTGGTGGAGTGGTGGGAGGATCGAAGTAATTGTGAGTGATTGAGGAAGAGGAAGGGTTATATATTAGGGTTTCTGCAGAATTTAGCGACCGATAGATTTATCCGTCGTTAAATTTTAATTTTTTTATTTTTGGTCAACATAATCTATCCGTCGCTAAATTAGAGATAGATAATATCCGTCTCTAAAAATAGCCGATTCGTCGCTATTTGCAGGATTTCTTGTAGTGTTGGATAAAATAAGATTAATGATCCTCAAATAGATTTTTAAAGTTAAGTGATAAAATAACGTTAGCTTTTACTTTTGAAAGATATTTAATGCTTTAGATGCGAGTGGTTGCAAAAAAAAAGAAATCATAAGTTTTGATTGAAACAAAACCAAGAAATGGAAAGTTTATTTTAGAATCTATAAGACAAAATTTTAACTCTATACCAAACACAATTTTTCAAAACCCAACTAAAATTAGTTACTATTCAGTTAAAACTCGGTTATAACAAGTTCATCTTTAGAACCAATCAACCACTTAATTTAAGTTGCCTTCGGCTCTTTATCGTTATGAAACTTTAGTGGAATGATGAAGTACTAGTATTGCCAGTGGCCCAATGCCACTAAACATGATATCACAAACATATAGCCTATACAAACTTGTCTTGTATATTTGTCACACCATCATATAACAAGTTAATTTGTTTGTAACGATTTAACCACGTGTCTTTCTTTCCTTTACAACTTCTTGTTATCCATTTTGCAGAAACAGAACAATAACAGAACCAAGAAGTTCAATTGGCAATGGATTTCAACTGAATCATGGTTCTCTACCCTGGTAATTACTAATTGCCCAAGTTTCTATTTTTCTCAATGTCATGCAACAATCCTGCACCACGCAGTGAACGGAACTAACTAAATGCTATGTTCTTGATCAGGATGAACAAAATCCAATCTTCGATGTTGAAAATGATATCTTTGGTGTTGAGGAACAACTTCCAAACATTTTAACCTCCACAGTGCCATTAGCAGTCGAGTCGCAGGTGCCTCATGAACATTATGGTAATCCTACAAATGATTGTTCCGCCCGGTTCATTATGAACTTTCAAAATGCGACATTCCAGAGTCCTGAAGTTTTAAGGTATGAGAATTGCAAGGCAAAGAAGAAGAAAAAGGTTCGCATCAGGCGGCCTTCCCAAGTGCAACATCACATAATCACTGAGAGAAAGCGTCGCGAGCAGCTCAACCAGTTTTTTATCACTCTCTCAGGCATGGTTCCTGGCATCAAGAGGGTAACTAAACTATACTTTTTCTTTCATCATTGTTAGTACGATTTTGCCATTTAATTGCCTTAATTTTGATCATTGAATCTTGAGTTTTTGCATATATACTTTCGGTTTGCAAATTATGTACCGACTCATGATGATTCTTGTATATAAGTTCGACTTTTTAGACAAACACACCATGACACAGGGATGTGATATATCATGTAAAACTTTATTTGCACGATTAATTAGTGAAAATATGCGTGGCAGGTAGACAAAAATTCTGTCCTGCGAGATACCATTGAGTACTTGAACAATCTTCAGGACAGATTGAAACTTTTGGAGGTTCAAAGGAAAAGCCAGACCTTGGAACCGATGGTGGTTATCACAAAATCAGAGTTCGCGATTGAGGATGATGACTTTCTTAACGCGAAAAGCATTAGGCCGAAGGAGCAGCAGTTGCCAGAGATCGAAGCAAAGTTATGTAATAAGCGGATTATCATGAAAATCTATTGCGAGAAACGGAAGGGAGTTCTTGTTGAGTTAATTGGCCATGTTGAGAAATTCAATCTTGAAATTGTCAACACGAATGTGGTTCCATTTGGAAGTTTCGCAGTTCACATTACCATTGTTGCTGAGGTAATTATGTCAAATTTGTTGTTTCGAGATAATACTTAGAATAAAATTTAAAAAAACCAGGTTAAAATAGATGTTTTTAACAAGATTTACGCGATTATAATTGCTTTCCAAACCGTATCTAAGTGATTTGTAAATGTGATGAATTGTCTAATTTGGTTATAATATGCAGATGGAAAAGGAGTTCAACTCAACACTGCAGGGTATTGTGGAAAATATTCGGTCAAGCTTGCTACAATGTTAGACTTGGAGCATAATTTATGGCTTCGGATTTACTGCTAATGATTCTGCTTAATCTAATAAGTAGTAGATGTGTATCGGGATTAAGGTGGTGTTTGTTTTCTTCCAACTACACACGCCTATCCCCTTGTGTTGGTTTTTTCTTCCTTCTGTTGCTAAACAAAATTAAACTTCCTTTAAAATCTTCCATTCTTCTTCCACAATGGCGTCTTCTCCGTGCTTCATTAGATCTCTATTAACATTGTCTTCTTCTCCACATCTATGGCGTCTTCCCCACCCCAGTTTTATTCAAAATCATCAAAGATCCCTAATCAATATATATATATATATATATATATATATATGTATATGTATATATATATAGAAGAAGCACATAATCACCATGATTAACAAGAAAGAAGAGAAAGCATCAATTCCTTCAACATGTTTATTTCTAGGATTAATTTCCTAATTTTCGAACTCACATGATTAACATAAATAAATTCTCACTCTGATTATGATGTTGAAATTTATAATTGAGTGAACCAAATTTCCAGAACAACAAATAAAGAAATTTAATTGGAAATTGGGATAACTAAACCAAATAACAACAATTGAATTGATATATGTTCGTCATACAAAAGATTAAACATGATTGTTAAATTTGTGAAGAAAGAAAATTGTGAAGAAACTGGTGATGGTGGTAAGAAGCAAAAGACAATTGATGAATATGCTAGTTGACCAAATAATTACTTTGTGAAAATAAAGACTTTGTTAGAAATCAAAACGTGTTGTCATCTCATTTGTTTAAGCAATATTGTTAGCAGTAAGTTTTGCAGTAGATCCAAATCCATAATTTAGTAGTCCAGTAATTTAATTTGTTTTTCAAGTTTGACTTAAATTGTATAATTTTGTTACGATTCACAATTCTCCTTTTGAGTTATGTTGGCATTAGAAACGCCAGGAGAGTTTTACAGAGCTATATTAAGTAAGTATTCCCTTGGTTTCCATGAAATTTGTAAGTTCTCCTTTTGAACGATTTATAAGGTGGACGTAGTTATATTTCACTAGTAAGATCGATAATAAAGTAATAAGAAATGTAGTTAAAGATAGGAAGCATAAATATTAATAGTAAAAATGGATGAACTGAAAAAGGTACAAGCGTTCAACAATGTAGATTACTCCATTTCGTCAACTATACGCCATTAAGACCAAGCCCTCAGTGTTAGATTAATTTGGATAATGGTACAAATATATTGTGCATGCAAAAACAAAGCTAAGTGTCTGAAAAAATGGTGTAGAAGATGAATTCGTAGTATTAGACAATTTATAATGCAAACTCAGTACACATTTATAATTACACTTCCTAATCAGTACTAAGTTTATGAAGTAGAAAAAAAACTGCGAAAATTTCACGCGTTTGGATAAGGACTAATTAAAACTGCAAAAATTTCGTAAAAAATAATTAAATTTATTCTGAACTTAAAACTGTATACCAAATAATTCTTTAAGCATTTAAGATGTACTTTTATCTACAGAGAGAGTAACATCACCACGAATGCATTGGCTCTCCCGACTCTGAAGAAAATATACAAATTATCCTGTTTTGTATACGTACAGCCCAATTGCCAAACCTTAGAAGACAGTTAATCGGTCCACGTCTCCACGATAGGACCTCTGCAACTTGACTATTGATAGAATTCTCCGACATGCCAAAAATATGACTATTATAATTCCACACGTAAATTGCCTAACCACGCACCTACCATGGAAGGCTGTTGTAATATTCCACACCACTGGTAGAGACGTTTAATTTAATGCTTATATTAATTCTTCAACGCCTCATTGCCGTCGATTTCAACATCCTTGTGAAAGCCATTCGAGAAGTTAAAATATTCCACACCACTTATAAAGATGCCATTAATCTACCATTTATATTAATTCTTCAATACTTCCCGCATCGTCTGATTTATTTAAATGCGCTTATTTCAAAGAGATTCAAATCCACGGACGCGATACTTAAGTTTTAATATTATGATAGAATTCTACTTCAGCTATAAACTTGAGAGGTTTTGAATTTATACACTTATACTAATTCTTCAACGTTCAATTTTTTTTTTTTTGGAATAAATAAATACCAGGGCCAAAAGGATAAATTGAAGTGAATTGAATTGAATTGGTGATTTATCTTCATTGCAGTTTTCTTTTTCCCGTTGAATTGAAAAGTTATTATTTATTTCCTTGGCGGTTGATTCAAATAGTTGACAACATAACAACAAATTTGGTGGTCGAAAAACAGCTTTATGGGGAACTTGCTTCTCTCGTGATAATGGAGAGTCATGCATCTTTCTGGAATTTATGAAGAAAAATATTCCCTTTGGTTTATTCTTATTGTCCCTTTCATGATTTTGATGTGTTCATTGTACAATTATTTGGATAATCTCGAACATCACACACGCACCCATTCCTCATAAATTCTACACAATTTCAAATTTCCAATCTCTCAACTTAATATGTAATATAGCATTATTACAAACACCTAAAATCAAATTAAAAACACTTAAATTTTTTTCATAATTAAATATCTTAACTCAATAACAAACACGGATTGCACATCACAATTATATGCAAAATTATAACTATTTCAAATTAGATGAATTGAGTTGATATATTTATTGATCTTTAGTTTTAGATTTGATTTGATGCATGAAAAATGGGCGCTTGTCAGATAAGGTGGCGCCGCCCACTAATATATGCACCACCACTGCCGTAACTGTAAACCAATCATATACTATTATGTATCTGTAAGCAATTTAACAAGCATGCATATTAATTAATTTCTTCCTGTTTTGTTCTCTTTCAATTATACTCCAATGAAAATGAAATTTTGTCGACAAATATTTTGGACCACTATATATCATTATATTATATCCATCATGTACGATTCGATCGGTTCACATCATCTTCATATTTGCTTCGCCATTAACCCTTTCTCCACTCAAAGGTTGTACTTTGTGTTCCATGTCTGTCGTATGAAATGACAAATTCACAATCATAATTATAACCTGGGCCTCATATTAATTATATTCGCGGTTTGGGTATATAAGAACGAAATTTAATTAATTAAGGAAAATAGAAGATGAGAAATGCCATTGAATCATGGTTTTAGTTATTGTCTGAGGTTTTGATGTTTTACTCTAGCTTCAATTTACTCGAGGAATAGAATTTGACCAAAACTATATACTTAATGTGACTAAAATTATATACTCCAACTTAACAAGTCGTCGTGTATGAAGCATTTGCCTATTTCAATTCATGTAAAAATATTAATAAAGTAGAAACACTAAAAAGTATAATGTGTAGCTGGCTCGAGAAACAAGTAGCATTGAGTATGAGATGAAAATTTTCTTTATACTATCATAATCAAATTTAGGTGGTGCGAAAACATTCATTTAAAATTTTAGGTGTTACGAAGTTTAAAAATAATTAAAGATTTAAAATTAAGCAGATATATGTGAATTTGATAATATAGGGTGCAGCACAATTTACTTAGATTATTTCGAAATATAGATAATAATTTGAAAACGAACTTTTGCTTTTGTAACAATTGAAAACATGTTACATGTCTCGCTCACAAACATTTCAGGTGAAAATTTACGCTTTTGGGGTAAAAATTAGTGGGTGTGAAAATATTAGTATTATTTAAAATTTAAGTGAAGGGGAAATGCTAAAATTGTTACTAAAATTTAGAGGGTGAAATATGCATATATAAAAATTTAGGACCCTGCAAACACATTACTTGGTTAATTAATATAGTAGGCCTGGGTGGCATTTTGGCCCAACTTTAGCTTAGTGGCTCTCCTATGGACCTATGATTCATAAATGGACTAGATTTCGAAACCAGATATAAACTAGCTGGAACTGGACTGGGCTTTGTGACGAGTCTCATTTATATTTACAGTTACATCAACACAGTTTATTAGTTCGGTTAATGATGTCAAACCTCTTTGCCTTAAGAAAATGACAAATACTTAACCTTAAAAACATCAGATCGATCACACACAGG
The DNA here is from genome assembly GCA_026545765.1 of Plantago major. NCBI lineage: Eukaryota > Viridiplantae > Streptophyta > Magnoliopsida > Lamiales > Plantaginaceae > Plantago > Plantago major. The sequence goes on along the minus strand of JAIFAC010000093.1, from coordinate 161,839 downwards.
GGCGGACCTACCCGGCTACACCCACCCACCCCTAAATTTAAAAAAAAAAAATAATAAAAAAATATATATATATATATATATATAATATTTTTTAAAATTTAGGTCGCCCCTTTCAATCCCCAAAAAACCTTTTATACATACATATATACATATATGATTTCGCCCCCTCGAGGTTCATTTTCTGGGTCGACCCCTGATCACACGAAACCCTGAAAAAATAACTTTCTAATACAATGACCGAAATAATCTTTAGATTGTTTTCATAACTTAAAAACAATATATAACCCTCTATTATGAGTTTAACTTTGTTGTCTGGTAAAAATTACTTACAAGCGGTCGGGTGAACCAATCATAATAATAAATTTATATTTGCTCGAGCTCATTCCTTTTTACAAGTATAATTATAAATTTATAAGAATATAGTAACATATTTGGACACGGCGCTTAGTGTAAGCGTGTGCCATTTCTAATACTATATCCTATCACCATGTACTTGGATTTAGCTAAAGCATAGTACTACATGTTAACTGAAACATCTCAAAAAGAAAAGGAAAAAAAAAAAGACTAGCGGGTTTTTTTTTTTCTATATAAAGCATGAAAAGTTGGTGAGTGGTTGAGGGCCAATTGAGCTTGACAGACAGACACGGCATTTGGAGCTTGGAGTTCATGTACTAGGTGACTCTCTTTTCTCTTCATCTCATAACAAATTGATCATCATAACCCAATTTATTCAGAAGTAATTTATTAACAAAAAATATTAATCTTATTATTACATGTTGAATATTTATTTGTGTTTGTTACCCTTTTTTCGCAGAAATTTACAAGTGAAGAGTGCAATCATATCATGAACGCCTCAGATTATCCATGGCTCTCTGAACTAGTAAGTTTATTTTCTTACTGTAAGATTATAAGAATATATTTCTTATTATTGGATTTAATGACGATACATGATTTATACAATGTGATAACTTGATCACCAAGTATTCTAATCTAAGTCTAATCTAACTAGGATACAAATAATTTGTAAGTATTGAATTCTGATCAAATAAGTTTTCCATACAATACTTGCTTTTGGTGAATCGTGCAATTTAATTATTGCTTCATCCATGCTTAGATTTTATGCTTGGGATATTATTATATATTCTGGATTGATTTGTAACCCTAGCTAACTAGGCACACCAAATAAATTATATCTATTCGATTTATAATTAGCTATACTCTTAACAATCCTGCTACGATCGATTCATGTTGCTTTATTTGTAATTGTTTTGGAGTTATTCAAAATATTGTTGTGCCTTAAAATGAAAAGGCTTGCCCTTACGAGGACTTTTAAGGTGTAGTTGGACTCCTTTCTCCATATACTCAAAGTCAAAGTATCGTACTTGATGAAATGAATTTAAAGGATGCAATCTAAAACTAGAAATGGCTTGTGACTTGAAGTGTTGTATTATGTATATATAGCTTTATAATTCCCAAATCCTTAGGTTAAGATTCATATATTTTGATTTGCGTACTACTTTGACATAACTTATAAGCCTATACTTGTTTGTCTACTGAAATCATTGTATATGGGCATATGGCCTAAAAGAATTTGTATTGTTAGACCAAAACATGAGAGCTAGCTATTATTTCATGTGAAATAATGTGTGACAATATTGCAGGGACTAGACAATGCAATATTCATGGATAATGAGTCTGATATTGTGGAATCATCATATGATGAAGAGCTATTAGCTGCATTGATCAGGCAGGATTTGGAGAGTTGTTTGTCTCCTGGGCACAACTCTTCATCTTCCTCATGTCATGTCAACGTTCCCAGTACAACATCCATGACCTCCTTGTACACGTCGCCTAATGGCCTTGAGAATGAACAACACCTGATCATCCCGCCAGAAAACATCAATCCGAGTCCCACACCCATTAACAACGGTGCAGTTACCATGGATCAAGCTTCTTCTGCACCGATAATTCTAAATTTTGGGAATTCTAATAATTCTGAAAACCTCCAACAGGTAAGGCCTGATTTTTATATTGAAAATAGAAAAAAGATAATAGACCTGGTTTATGTAATTTTTTTAAAGTAAACCTGTAGAACTGGCCAGGCTTATATAAAGTGATTTTATCTGTGAAATAGGTGAATCCTAGGCCCTTAAATCCTGAGGAAGAGACTGCAGCCTCTGAAGCTCACAAGGCACCGGGATCATATAATGTCGATTTTGAACAAGCAACGCAGAAGGAGCGACCAAAGAAGAGAAGCCGTATTAGACCACCATCACAAACGTACGACCATATCATTGCAGAGAGAAAGCGGCGCGAGCAACTCAGCCAGCTTTTTATTGCTCTTTCAGCCATTGTCCCTGGCCTTAAGAAGGTACTTAATTTTTTAAATCGAATTAAAATGCAGCATTTCATAGACCATGTAGTTAAACCGTCGAGGAGTTTTGTTAGACCTGAAACTTATAAATATTCTCTCTCTTGGATCACGCGTCATATCATATTTAACGAAACTATGTGTTTTATGTGATGTACATTGAAGACGGATAAAAGTTCCGTTCTTGGAGATGCCATAACATACTTAAAACACCTCCAAGAAAGAGTGGAAACATTGGAGGAACAAGCTTCAAAGCAAACTATGGAATCGGTTGTCCTTGTGAGAAAATCGCAAATTATTGAAGAGGACGAGGGATCTTCAGATGAGAAGTGTGCAAGCTCAGACGAGTCGCTCCTACCAGAGATTGAAGCTAGGGTTTGCAATAACAATATCCTTCTTAGGGTACAATGTGAGAAGCAGAAGGGTGTTCTTGTCAATTTGCTACACAAAGTTGATAGCCTTGATTTGGCTGTTCTTAATACTAATATCATTCCTTTTGGAAGCTTGGCCCTTGACATTACCATTATTGCAGAGGTGAAATTCCATTTTATGTGTGTTACTCTATAATTAATTTTGCTTCATGATAATACCTTAAGTTGATTGATTTTGTATCATTTTCCTTTGACAGATGGAGAAAGATTTCAGCATGAATGTGAAAGAAGTAGTGACAGCTCTTCGCGCAGCTCTACAAATAGCTTCGTGAATTCATATTATAGCAGCTTATAATAGTACTACATTTTTTTTTTTTTTTTGATAAATAATTAATCAAAATCGATTGTAACTTGTAACTTGTAACTCGTAAGCTACATTCCTCAAAGAAAATTATAATTCTACAATATTATAGTATTACTCTAATGAACTATTCTTGTGAGCTATCTGGATCTTGTATTTTTTTCCTTTTAAATTGTTTGTATACACACATTTGCACTAAATATAAAAGGTTATATACATCATGATATATTTAAGGACACTTTAACGCGCGAAACAACTAAATACATAAAATCATATTTAATCATACGCTTAGATTTCCCTAGTTCAATTTTACAATTATTATAAAACCAACAGTATGTCCCATTTCTCCCACCTTAAAATACTTGAACGACGCATGCATCCCAACCATCCATGTTGAATCATGGGTCAACCCTAGCCCATGATTCTTGTTAAGTTCAAACAATGAAGAATAATACAACAATGACAGAAAATAATAATCGAACAAACAATGAATCAAGACCAGAAAGTCAGAGACATAAGATTTAACGTGGTGCGGCAATGCCTACGTCCACGGAGATCAACCAAACAACCTTTATTGATACTTAGGTTACAACCACACGACGCGACAAGAATAATCCCACATAAAAGATAAGAGCAACCTAATATGTTATTCTCCGAAGTATGATCCCTAGCTTCCTATCAATCTTATACTGTTGATATTCTAGTATGATCTGATCTATGTAACAAACAAGCCCCCTTGACTATGTATAGAGAATTCAACTACCAAATTCTACTAGAACAAGAAAACTAATTACTAATTCTTCTAGCACAAGAAAACTAATTTAGGTAGCCTTCTTGTATAAGAAAACCACCTAGAATTCCTTCTAAAATTAGAAAACTGAATTAGTTAAATGCCTAACTAATTCTCCAGCTTTCCATATCTTGGATTTGATCATCACCGTTGAGATTTTCATATTTAATCTGAGTCGTTCATCGATCCATATCAGTGTTGAGTTAAAACTCTCACAATCTCCACCTTTAGCTCAATCAATGATCCCATCAACTGATCTCAACGTATCCTTGAAGTTAGGACACAACCCTGAAAGTCTCCACTCCACCAAATCCAGACACAACCTGAACTTTGAATATGGAAGAGCTTTCGTCATGCAATCAGAAGCATTCAAAGAAGTCTGAATCTTCTTCACCCTGATCACACCTTTAGATATCTCACCCCTCATGAAAAACAACCTTACATCATTAATGTTGTTTCCATCATATGTGTCATCATCATCACTACCTGAACCCGGATCATCTTCATGTCCTTCAGATATGATAAGCACTGCAACTTGTTCTTTTCCAGGTAGCTCCACCTTAGACTCAACTCTATCAACTTTAAATTGGACTTCAGTGTCTATTACACATCCTGTAACAGTCTCTACCCGAACATGTATGCAAATTTCTTTCTCGGTTTCAGCATTGACCATGCTCCACCGCTGTCCCAAACCATCATCCAGTGTATCCTTGTCCCTCATGATACCATCCCACGGCTATTGAACACCTCATCTTCAGTGATAGCTCTTTCTTTGTGTTCAAGAAGCTGTTCTTTCACTTTTGCATGTCTTATACCGCTATCAAGGACACCATACCAGCAGGGCATCAACCCTAACACCTGGAAAATCGTCTTAGGAATCCAACGGGACCAACCACACGCGAATTAGAGACCGGACGCTACCAAGACTCTCCGTAACACCAAAGATCGCGCTTTTTTCCTTCCTGGCGCGTGAATCTCACTTGCCAGCCTCTCGGAGCGTGTTGCACACGCGCCTGCATCCCTTTTCGCGATTATTGACTGATTCTTGGTCTGTTTTGCGCGATTCTTGCACCCTTTCGACCCAAATCAACTCCTATTCGATCCCAAACCGTAATGAATTCCTTCACAACTTTAGAAGGTCTTCTCTTGACTTCAGTTGAGTTTGAATCCACCATAGACAGCGAATCTGAGCTTTTTTCCTTGCAAACTGTCTCTAGTTTCTTCCATACACCTTTGGCATGTTTATCGATCTTACACCTTGTAGACGTCATTGATGACAATTACTTCCTTCCTCTTTCCCACAGACGGCGCCAATTGTTAAGTTCAAATAATGAGGAATAATGCAACAATGACAGAAAATAATAATCGAACAAACAATGAACCAAGACCAGAAAGCCAGAGACACAAGATTTAACGTGGTGCGGCAATGCCTACGTCCACGGAGATCAACCAACAACCTTTATTGATACTTAGGTTACAACCACACGACGCGACAAGAATAATCCCACATAAAAAGATAAGAGCAACCTAATATGCTATTCTCCGAAGTATGATCCCTAGCTTCCTATCAATCTTATACTGTTGATATTCTAGTCTGATCTGATCTATGTAACAAACAAGCCCCCTTGACTATATATAGAGAATTCAACTACCAAATCCTACTAGAATTTGCTGATCAATCAACGAGTTTTGAGTCAATTATCGGTATTCTTTTGAATCAACGAGTCTTGAGTTTTTTGTTCCTTATCTCTAGCCACGCATGCTGCATCAGATTGGTATCATATTCCAGGTGATCTGGGCCGATTTTTGTGAAGAAAATATAATTTTCGTATAGCATTGACGGGACAGCGCAGTCCGAGTAAAACGGAGTTTTCCGTTAATTCAGCCGTTGGATCGTCACGAAATTTTGACAGCATCAAGATAACTCGTTGACCTAGAATCGAAACGGTGGAGATCGGAATCCAATCGGGTTTGTAAGGTCAAATTCCGTGCGCCATCAAGCAGCAGATTGCTGGAAACTAATATCCGATTTATGACTTTCTTGTGTGTCAATTGTCAAGATGGAATCGAGCAATTGTTCACCGCTGAGGAACGTTTTTATGAGACGAACTGGAAAGAGTATCCTATATGTGATGACTATACATAGGGAAAGGGTAGTGATGAAGATAATGGTATTCTTATTATTTGAGACGAGGAAGAACTAGAAGTTAAAAAATGATTTGTTGTACGAGATGTACTTATCACTACAACAAATAATTATTCTCTGTCATTTGGGATCCAAGTTAGTGATATAAAATTGAAGACACCTGAGTTGTCCAGATCTTTTGGTGCAAAACTGGAGGTGTATGATGAAAGGAAAGATGATCAAAAAGTGTATCGACACTTTCCTTTGGAATATATGGTGTTAGAGAAAGATCCATTCTGGCTTTCATCACTAGGGGAGATAGATGGCTTCGCCATGATCCACATAGTTAGCATGCGAGACAAGAGTTACCAGCGTTACATACAACCATATGTGTTAGAGTTTATTTGTGACGTCCATCATCTGTTTGATAGAGGAAAAAATGACTCGGCTAGGGAATTGATTAGACTTGTGGATGGTCAGTCTGTGTTTCCACAAGGTTTGCTTTTGTATGTGATTCTTCAGCTGATGATGATGCGGCTTATGATTCGAGGACGAATCTTTTCTGCCCTGAAGAGAATGATGCGGTCCAAACAGATTTATGTTAGGCTCCGTATTAGATTATGTAAATATTAATTAGAATATGTTTAGGATTATGTGGTAATTAGAAGTATAGATTGATTAGGATTTATTATTGGTTAGGAGTTCGTAGTTGATTAGGAGTTTTTTTTTACTATTTATGTACTTGTTCATTGTTTTAACAGAGAGGTTAGAGTTTTGAGATATTATATGAAAAATAGAGGTGTTTCTCCAAATCTGTCAATTTTCGGTATTCATGTGAATCAACGAATCTTGATCCATCAATTCTCGGTATTCTGCTCAATCAACGAGTTTTGAGTCAATTCTCAGTATTCTTTTGAATCAACGAGTCTTGAGTTTGTTGTTCCTTATCTTTAGCCACGCATGCCGCATCAGTGTGGAATTAACTTAATTGAAATGAAAAATACAAGTAGATCCAACAAAGTAATACTGAAGTAAAACATAGTTCAGAGAAGATAATTAAGGTTTATGTGCTCCGCTAATATGAAGTTTGCTTTGGAATCAATGATATTGGATTTGGAGAGGTGCCCTTTGTACATTTGTAGTGAGGTGGATAGCAAAGTATATGTAAATTTTATATATTTTTAAATATCACTATTAGAATCAGACATTACAATTGAACTAATATTTCATTCATATCAAACTTACATAATCATCACTCAATTTATCACAGTTAGCATACACTTAGATCACAAATTTGTTATCGATGGAAATCGAACCCATAACCCAGGTTCTGGGTCATGATACTTCAGCTTAATGAATTGAGCTAAGCCTCATTGACCAAACTATGTGTACGTTTGGTGGAGCATTTCGTATGTTCATCCAAATTTTACTTCGTTATACAATAAATTTTGTGGAGTAAAAGAAATGACATAAAAAAATCGCATCTTTCAAGAACTTTCACGAAGTCTGATTTTTTTTTTGAAACTGCATTTGATGATGGAAAGTCATTAGTTGCAAATTTATATATCTTCCAACTCTCTACTCATTTCTCGTCATTGTCAAATTTTGATAATGCCTAGTAATTGCTTACCACATTTTAAAATATATAATTTAGACACAAACCCTTTGCGAAATTGGCCTATCAATCACTAGCTAGTTCTAAATTTCTCACTTTGGTACTCCCACCAAATTAAAATTTAGAAAAAATATTCGTTGCTTTTAAAAAGGTTTGTGTCTAAACTACAAATAAATAAGTATAACATTAAATGTACCCTGGGTTAATTTTAGAGAGTATGCGTCTCTTTGGTCATAGTAGTTCTCGCAGATAAGAAATGCATGATTCTCAAGGTTTACCGATCTAATTGCCTAAAGATATACGTTGCTTTTTTAAGATAGATTCAGAGTAATTCTAGTAGAATACCTAAGGTGTTCTAAGCCTTATATTGTGCATAAGTACTCAGATTACTTACATCTAAAAGACATGTCTAAGAACACTGCTCTACTAAATAATCAAAGTGTTTCAGAAATGTTTAAGAAATCGAGACACCCTCACCCATGTCACAAGTGTCGATCCTCAAATGGATGATTATTTTCCATATAGAGAACGATCAAATGTTATTAGAATTTATCAATGATAAATTTGTCCAAAGCCAAGATCGTAATCAGAATATCAGATTTAAAAAAAGGTTAACAAAATAAAAATATATATTATTTAATTAGTTAATCTTTTTTTTTTTCCTTTGTTCTTTTAAAATTTTCAAATCAATATTTATGATGACGTAGGGGGTGTGAACATGAGAAACTAACCATACTAATAATGACGGGTCTAAATATAAGAAACTATAGCTTTTCTACCGTCAACAATTATCATTCGACTATCACAATGAGACGTCACATATTATTACACGCCAAGTATCGCTTCCATCGCCTTAACCTGTAACTTGTTATATTTAAAGTTGTAAATTTCATTTTTAGTAAAAAAGTAATCAATTAAAATAATCATAGTTTTCAATAAAAAATGTAATCACTTAAACATATAACAACTGGGTTTGTTCAAGTCTTTCATGCCTTCCCGACAATGCAACTACCGCTCCGTCCGCCGCTACAACTCTGACTTGGGGCTTGGTAGGAATTTTATGCCGCCGCCCAGCAGTCGTTTCCATCTTGTTTTTCTATGGGAAGGTACATGCAAGATCGAGAAAATTCTCGAAGTTCATTTCGCCATTAATGGCGGCCGTAGAACTTCACGAGGCTCTTCTCATCCTGATCCGTTAAGATTCATTCCGACATGCGACGGAGGGTTGAAATAGTTGAAAGCTTAATGGGCATCGTTCAATTGCGTTTCGAATCTCAAATGGTTTCTTTCAATCGAGTGTCCGGGATTTGATTTATGAACTTAAATTCGATCTTGATATTATGAACACAAGCATAGAACCCTAGGTTTGATTTAGTAACATCAAAATCGTTTTTGGAAAGATTGATTTGAGTTGCAGGGACTAAATTGAGATTTTTGGAAACTCAAAGGATTGTATTTTGAGAATATGGGTTATACCAGGGAGCACAGGCGCAATTTACAAAACCTGTGTAAGTGTTGTGTAGTTTGAATAATTAATATAGCTTTGAAATGTAAATTGCACCACTGGTCCCTAGTGTCACCCTAATTCCCAAAATGCAGTCCCTTGAGGTTTTGAAAACCTCAGTTCGGTCCCTGCAACTTCAATCAGTTTTTTCAAAGCGATTTTACGGTTAACACCAACATCAACAATTGAAAAAATCGAATTATCTATGTTCATATACCAAATATAGGACGCTCGATTGAAAGAAACCCATCGAATTAAAGATTTTAAACACGATTCAACAACATTGTACAAGACGGAGGCAATTTATTGTGCGGTTTGTGAGTATCGGTTGGACAAGAGTCTGTGTCGCGGAGGCGATGGTCGGGAAAGCTGTATAGGAGCAACACTTGTGCGACACTTAGTGCAACAATAACAACGTCAAATAGCAACACTGAACACTACAAGAATCTTAAGGCCAAACGATCTAATTGTAGCTTAAAATAAATGATCGACATTACCAAGCGAGACACTGACGACAATAAGACCCCAAGAAACTAACATGTTAAGGTTTGTTTGTAGCTTCGATATTACAAAATTTAAAAAAATATCAGAGAATGGCATAAATCATTTTATATATATCGTCACGACCATTCCATTTTAGATACTATATGAAGACTACACGTCCATTTCATATACTCCGTTAAGTTTTTTTTAACGGAAATCGTGAGTGAGATATGCGCACCGTCTGTTTTATATACCGCTGACACGTGTCAGCTTCTCGTTTAATTTAAGGTTTTTAAAATGAAAATAAAAAAATATATAAAAAATCTAAAAAAAAAGACATAAAAATTTCCATAAAATTATTGGGACACATCTCACCACCATAATAATTCTGAAAAAATATAAAAAATAATTTAGAAGAGTTCAAAAAATGTTCTCGAGAATAAATATGAAAACTAAATGATAGAAAAGATTTAAAATATGAAATTTTATTATCAATATAGATTCTTTTATTAAGCAATAAATAACTAAATGTTAAGAACTTAGCAATCCTTTATTTGAAAAATACAAAGTAACAAAAGATAGGCCATAAAACAAATAATTTTTTAAAAACTTTCACCACGACATTTGTACGATAATTTTGTTATCCCTTATAAATCGTGAAAATATATCTTATAATGACACATATTATGATATTTTAGTTTAATATGAAACTTAGATTTTTATTATTATTATTAATTTATTATTATTATTATTATTTTATGAAATATTTTTTTTCTAACTTATTAAGGGGAGTTAAAACGTGTCCCCGATAATTTTTTTGTGTTTTTTTAATGATTTTAAATTTTTTTCTTGAATTTTTTAAAAATAATAATCCAGACACTGAGAAGTCGACACGTGTCGGTATAAATGGACGCCAAGGTAACTCGCTTCTCCGCTTCCGTTAAAAAACTTAACGGAGTATATGAAATGGACGGTAGCCTTTATATAAGATATAAAATGGACGGCCATCAAGAGATATAAACCAGATCTCTTCACTTTACGGTATATTTTTAAAAATTTCTCAAATAGGCCTTGGTGATTGTTAACACACACGAGTAACACAAAGAACAAATATAATAATAGCTCTGATGTCCTCCTGCATTGAAGTTTCGTATATACATACCCTTGCTTCTCACTTAGTAAGCTTGGTTGACAATTCAGAACTCTCACGATCTAATCTTCCCATTTATTTAGACACCTAATATTAAAAGTAAGTTGGAAATAATAAAATATTAGATATATGTGGAGGAATGAATGAAGCAAAATTTTCATTTTAAATATAAAAACATGAGATTGTAAATTGTAAGAGTTCCTAAAGAGAGAAAACCGGGAAGATGAGAACGAAGGGACGGAAACATGTTTGTTTGTATACTTATACTATATATTTAAGATCAAATCAAACTCATGAATTAGTTAAATTATTCCACATCAAAGTCTTTTCTGTAACACAATCATCAATTTTATTTTGTTTACATTCGCATATTATAATACTTTTCTTCTGTTTTCATTTCAACGCGTGTTCAATACATACCGTTCAAATTTTAACTTAGTTCCTTCCAAAAATTAAAATAAAATTCGGAATCCAAACTTTCTGAAATATACCAAAATGCATTAATAGATTTCTGAAATAAAACCCATCTCCAATCAAAAAATGGAGATGCTTCTAGATTTTGACATAATTACCTTAACAATACTCTTTGAGAAGTGTATATATATATTATCTCTTACCAATTTTTATTATTTATATAGTGAACATATTTATATCAACTATGTACTTCAGTTAATATTTTTGTCGTTTGACGACTGATGATTTCTTTTCAGATAATTTAAAAATAGATAAAATCGTCGAAATCAAATTCACACAAATCGAGGTACATCACCACATTGTTTTTGTGGTGATATAAAACTAGATCAAAATCATTACTTAACATTCCAACTCTTAAGTGCTTTAGAACAAAACTTCTTTTTGCAGTTCTTCAACCATCGCATCAAACGTTGTTGGACTTTCATCTGATTGAGTACGATAGATCATATCCCATGACGCATTATTTTTTTACCATACATTAGCCACAAGAACCTGAGAAGCAATCTTAACACCTTATAATTGTTGACATTTTAACCCATCATTCACAATTTCAGATTCATTATTACTATTAACACTTGCATTTGCCTTTGTCATGAATTGTTGGCAAATGTTTAAAATATGTGCGTGTGCCACAACATCGAAGTCATGGTTGAATACAAGCCATGATTCGTTTATCAAAAGAAAGATTATATATAGTGAACATATTTATATCAACTATGTACTTCAGTTAATATTTTTGTCGTTTGACGACTGATGATTTCTTTTCATAAGGCCAACCAAATATCTACTCCAAGTGTTCTGTACAAGTATCATTCCGGGAGATCCATCCTATTTCAATTGCTTTGAATTTGAACATTTATATCATCTCGGATATGCTCAATATTCTTAGTAAGTTGGATTGTATTTTTTATTATTTTGTTTATGATTCTTAATTTTACATTATGATCTAACGTATATGTGTTTTATCGTAGCGGAAAAATTATTCATCATACATATTTCAAGACGCCAAACACGCTATTTATAACAATTACTATAATGTATTTAATTACATTTAACGTATTTGTTGTAGATATGTTTTCAACAATTAGAATATAAACGTCAAACCAGATTTCAAATGACCAAACACGTTTGTTTACAAACTTATATTACGAATTGCAAATTTAATCCCAACTTATATCAAATTACCTCAAAATCATATTTTCTTTCAAAAATTAAAATTATTCACTTATAATTTATACTCAACTTAAAGATATATTCTTGATGATGACTACTACGATGAAGACTTGAGGGATGAAGAGGGGAACACTATAAAAAAGAAGTAAAGGAGGAACTACGAGATTGTCTGTAACGAAATCGATAATGGACCTTTGACATGTGAAGTGGAGAATTTGCCCCCTTTAACAACCATCGAGGTGAGGTATGTTTTAGTGCCTGTATTTATAGAGCCTTTTAAACAAATTAGATTTCATCTGAATCTTTATTTTATATTCGTTTTGCTTGTTTGCTTCCTGAGTGCTCTTTTGATCGATCATGTATTATTTATGGAACTCTTGTCATGTTCATGGTTTCCGTATGTTTTTCATCCCTGTCAAATCACTTCTTTTTTATTGTTCATTTTCCAAGGTTCTGTTTCTGGTTTTCGTATTCTTTTTCATCTCTGTCCAATCGCTTCTTTTTTATTCTTCATTTTCTTTTCTTTTTCGGTTGAATTTTTTTTTTTTTTTTTTTTTTTTTTTTTTTTTGTGTTGGTGAAAAGGTTATGTGCATAATAGTCTACAGAATATACACTACAAGAAAGTCTGTTCCTAGCCACGGGAACATAGCGACGGATACGGATAGAATCCGTCGCTAGTTAGCGACGAATCGCTAGCTCTAGCAACGGATTGTATCCGTCGCTAGTTCTAACGACGGATACCAAGCATTTCGTCGTTATGTTTAACGACGGATAGGCTTATCCGCTTTTATTTAACAACGGATAGTCGATCGTCGTTAGAACTAGCGACGGATAGATTATTCGTCGCTAGATTCGTTGACTAAAATGGGAAAAGAAATAAAAAAATGGGAAAAGAAATTTTAAAAAAAATAATAGAAAACTGAAAATCTAGCGACGGATAGTCTATCCGTTGCTAGAGTTTCAGTTTTTTACGGGAAGCAGAATGCTTCCTTCCTCATTTTTTCTTCTTCCTTTCTTCTCCCCATTTCGCCCAAAGCCATTCCGGTCCAAAACTCAACCATTTTGTCAATTCTTCGTGTACATTCGAAGCTCGTGAATCAAGGAGGTCAATTCTGCCGTCAATTTCAAATTCCATCCGCACATTTCTCCGGATTCGAAGGTAAACCCTAATTTTTTATATTTGAGGATTTTGTTACTTTGGACTAATTTGAGCAATTGAATGTAAATGGAGAGTATATAGTACTTAGTTTAGATGTAATTAGGTAATGTTTTACCTTTGAGATGTGGAATTGATATATATTGATTGTGAATTTAAATTTTTAGTATAATGTTAGTATGTTTGTAAGTATGTTGGGCTTTTAATTAATTTGATATTAGTGTATATTTAGTAATATTATGAAGATTTAGTACCTCGTTTTGAAACCCTAACTTTTTGACATATTTGGAAAATTTAATTAATTTAGACTAATTTAAGCAATTGTATGTTTACTAGCTAGTTAATTAACTTTGAGATGAGCAATTGTTTGAATTGTTAATTAGTATAATGTTAAGTATGTCATAGTTTTGATTTAAGTATGTTAATTAAGATTTGCAATTGTTTCATTTGATAAATTTATACATGTACTAGATTATAAATTATGAGAATTTAATTAATGAAGTGTGTTGATATAATTTGGTGATTACATTCGTAAAATGCATGTATTTTATAATTTATAAATTCGTATTAAAGGGTTGGAATGCTTTATTTGTAATGGGAATTTTAGTAAGAGACAAAAACTTTATAACATGCAAGAAATGGGGAAATGGGAATCGAGTTGAAAAAATACGATCTAATCAATTCAAACGTGTCAGGTTATATAATCATCCAATGAACACTGATCGTTCATGGATGTACCAAAGGATAGTTAATGGCAGAGTTTTACCTAGTTTTGTGGAAGGGGTTGATGCCTTCGTTACATTTGCACCTATTACGTACTCAATTGTTTGAGTGGGGGATGATGAAGTGCCCTTGCACCCAGTATAAATGTAGAAATAAGCAATTTTTACCTCCAGAAACGGTAGTGGAACACTTGAAACGTAAGCAGTATATATGTACTCTTCTATATGTAACATGAATTGTCTAATAAATATATGTACTCTTCTATATGTCATTCATAACTGCAGGTTGTGGCCTCAAAGAATCTTCGCATAACCGCATGAGATATTCAAGCTAGAGGGAGTCACGGCGTGGAGGCGAAAAGTGGAGCACATTCAAGGTCGAGACTTAACTTCTACTTTGATGAGCTTCGGGTAAGCTTAAATGTTACAATTTGTTGTGGTAAATGTTACAATGCTTTATTTGTAGAGAGAATCGATTAATGAACTAGTTTACTAATTTGTGTTGGGAAATTTGTTGGGAAATTTGTTAGGAAATTTGTTAGATATTTTGTTAGAAATATCTATTTAGATTTTGATCAAAGAACATGATGACTTATCTTAGTCTCGTAAAGGTGATCGTACTCTCGGTTCACTTGAACATTGTAAAAGAGGAAACTCACTAAGTATGATAGTCTAGCTAATCTTGTATAGGATGTTAGGTCTCAAAATGTAATTTTATTTTATGAAGAGAAGACCAAGAAGAAGACATCCAAGGTAACAAGCTCAACGACATTGAAGACTCAAGAAACCGCACAAGATTATCAAACTGCTTTTTCAGATACCTTAGCGATATCTTCAAGACACGTAATAGTTTTAAACAAACCGTGTCACAAGAGATATCCGAGAAATAAAAGGCCTATCCGAAAACAAGGAAAGTGTCCACAGACATCTATTCTCGATACCTTGAGCATTAACCACATTTCGAAAAAGAAATATATATATTGCAAACAAAGTTGTTTCAATAAAAGTGGTATCGAAAATTGAAGATAAGGACGCAAAGAATCGATAACACTAGTCTCGACATAAAGCATAGTTCTGCACTACAGACAAAAGTATAGTACAATGCATTTAATGCACGACAGAGATATCTCTAATAAAAGCAACGGCAGCTCAAGAAGAAGACAAAACCACATAAAGATTATACACAGATATCAATAGTTTGAATTTGAGCCTAACGGATACTATTCAAACGACTCAAATTCATCTATAAATATCAACACTTAGATCGCCAAGAGACACACCTTGAACGAAACGACACAACGTCAACACCTTACTCTCTCAAAGCAACTTACTTATCCTCAAAGCTTTCATACCAAAGCTTTTGATCTTGAGTAACCAAGTTCTAAGTGTCCCGATCCTAAACAAGCACAACTATCCGTGAAAGAGTTGAAACGAAAGATCAAGTATCGAGATTCATTCTCTTGAACATTTATCTAAGACTGGTCAAGAAAAGAACAAGATACCATACATTGAAAAGTGTATTAAGTATATTGACTCACAGAGCTATCCTAATAACTAATAAGTTATTAAAGAAGCTCATCCGACAACTTAAACCAAAACCAACACCATAATCAGTGGAGTACATGAAGTACTTAGTTTGAAAAATCGTGGAATAACTCCAAGGCTACCGAGTATAGGAAGTACTTGATTTGGGGAAACTAAGGAATAACTCCAAGGTTATCGAGTATAGGAAGTACTTAGCTTGGGAAGCTAGAATAACTCAAAAGGTTTCGAAAGTACAGAAGTACTTCAATGTGGAAAGCCGGGAACAACTCAGGGGAACATTCGGTTGGGAACCATTTGTTTAAAGGAATCTTAGAATAGGATTTTGTAAGGAGAACTCAATTATCTATTCTAGTGAATTCTAGGTCTCGAAGACCAAGTGGATTAGTCGGAGGATTACGCCACCTCCAGATACCACTATACTTGTGTTATTTACCTTTCTCAGATTTACATTTCAAAGAACACACACACACACTTTAACTGCTTCGCACTTATCTTTATTAAGTCTTCCAGGCCTCGATTTTAAGTATCAGATATCTATTCAGATATCTGAGACATAGTTTTTATCGACAAAAGTTTTAAAAGACTCTTCAGCCCCTCTAGTCTCTTACCTTGTTATCCGACCAACAAGTGGTATCAGAGCAGAGGTTCACAAGCCTTCCGCTCAACCTAGATCCCCAGATAGGTGAAGGAACTTTGTCCATTTTCGAGGACTATTTAATTTGTGTGTTAAGTGCAGTATGTCTCGAAAGTGATGCACCCATTCTCAAACCGTAGAATTACGAGAAATGGAAAAATAACATGATGCTCCACCTTGAAGCCATAAGTGATTAAATGATCAAGTGATAAAGAATGGCCCAATAGTCATTCAACAACTCAAACAAGTCATGGAGGTTTCTAATGGTAGAGAGAGATCAAAGCTAAGGATCTTCACAAACCGATGCGCCAACAAGAGGGAGATCTACTAGTCAAGTCATTTACTTAACCAAAGCTCAGAGAACTCGGACATCTAAGATGCCAAGAGAAATCGCCCGATAGTCAAGCTCGTAATATCATCATCGATCGACACTGAAAGCACATACAAGTAAACTGGGGTGCTAAACGGCGAAAGTCGCTCGCAACCGATTGAAGAAATCTGCGTTGAATCGAGAAACCAAAGAAAACAAGTTCGAAGTTCTCAAGTTGAAATTTCAAAATTTCAAACAAGGACCCATCAAACTCGAAGAACTTGATTTCAGATTTACCACTCTCATGAGTGACATGGCGCTTGGGAAAGCAATGATACTCCCAAATGTAAAAGATTAAGACTATTTTCAGAAGTCTTACCACAACTGGGAGCATACCAAATTCTTTTATTTTAACCAAGGAATGCCAAATATCACTCCAGTGGAACTTTTCTCTCATCTTGCTACTGTTGATTATGAGACAACTCAAAGAGAACAAACAACTGAAAAGTTGCAAAACGTTGCTGAAAATGCAAGTTGCACTTGATTAGTTAATCTTATCTTTCATGATTCAGTGATATGTTTGTGTTTGTTGTTGTTGTTTGTGAACTGCAGGATTTCAATGTTGTGCAACATTGTGAAATAGTGCCGATACAATGTTGGAACAACATTACGGACAACAGCAGACAACACAGAAACAAGCAGGCCAATTGGATTGATGACTTGACCGAAGCAATCAATTCAATTTCCGCAGAATAAGGAAAGAGTTTGAGTTGCTTTGGACATAAGGAATGCAATCTAAAGAGAGAATCTTTCAAGAATATTGTTGAAGAAAGCAAGAAGGAAATATATTGTTGAAGACACTAATATGGGAATTTCCTTCTAGCTGATTATTGAAGAAAACAAGAACATGGAAAATTGCCTTTGCTGAGATCCTATTGCCTTTCGACTTGGATGGAGCCGCCGATATCTCAAGTATATATACAAGGATTCAAACGAGCAATCATCGAGCCTTTCTTGATGATCAATCGAGATTTTATTAAAAGAGTTTAGGCTTCTTGTTTTCTCGCTAGCTTTAGAGTTTGTCTACGAGTATTCATTGTTGAATAACTCTTTCAAACATCGACCTAGAATAGCTTTTACGTTGGTTCTTCTAGGGTTAGTTTTGGTTGTTTAATCAATCGTCTGTGATTGTATTAAACCCACTTGATTAGATCTACTTTTCCCGTCAAATAGATATTTTGCCCACGGCGCTAATATATTTTCTATATATCGGCTTGGTAATAGAAGTTTCATTCTTATTCATCCGCGCCATCTGCTTGTTATGTTGAAGACATTGTTGAACAACATTGTTGGCAACATTGTCTGCTGATCTAGTTCCAAGTACCAATCCGGATCTTAAGTTCTAACAAGTGGTATGAGCCACCACCTAACTCGGTGTCCGGATTTGGTACTACTACAATGGAAGTTGCAAACTCAAGTGTCTACAGCCACCTATGCTTGATGGATCGAACTACCACTCGAAAAATCAGGATGAGGACATACATCAAGTCCATCAAGGTCGAGCTTGAGATCCGTCTAGAAGGATTTGTCCGCCCATCAAGGACCCGATGTCGATGGAGATATTGTTCCCATACTCAAGAACGCTTCACCGCAGTGACTTTCTTTAAGCTCTTACAATGAAAAAGCTTTAAATGCCATTTTGGACATGTTGATGCTCATATGTTTAAAATCATTCAAAATTGCACCATCGCTAAACAAGCTTGGGACTTACTTCGTAATCATTGTGAAGGTGATAATAGTGTCAAACAAACTAAACTTCAATGCTTTGGTCAAAATTTGAAAACTGAGAATGGAAGAAGTCAAACCATCGATTCTTATTTTGAAAATCTTTGACTTTGTCTAATGATGTTCAACTTCGTGATGCTATTTCCAACAAGCAACGATTTCTAAAGCTATTCGATCTCTCTCTCCAAAATTTGACACTAAAGTTACTATTTTGGAAGACACTCACAATCTAGCTACTATGGATTTTCAAACCTTGATGAACAATTTGAAAATTTTTGAGATAATTGATAACGAAAGAAAAGGTACGAAAATCCTTAGTATGTCCCTTCACTCTAAATCTAAAGCTAAAGTTACTGAGTCTGAAAGCAGTAGTGATGATTCTGATGACATGACTGAAGAAGCCTACAATGACTTGGTTAGGAAAATTGAGAAACTTAGATTCGTGAAGAATTTAATAGAGGCTCTTCGAGCAACTCAAAAGGAACTAGAAATTTCAAAAAGAAAACTGGTGTGTCAAACTCTAGCCCTAGTCTTAGTAAACTTAGTAAAGTTAGATGTTTTGAATGTCAAGGATGGGGCATTATCAGAATGAATGTGCTAACACTCTTCGAAAAGAGAAAAACACTATGATTGCTTGTCTCAGTGATGTTTCATGACTAACAGAAGATGATGATCCGTAAGTTCATGCCAAAGCCCCATCTCATTGCTCAAAAATGTTGAGAAACAATGTTGGTCCAACATTGATAGTCCAACATTGACAAAAGAAGTCTTTTTCGACTATGATGATTCTCAAAACCGTGAAACACTTTTCTGGACTAACCCTGAGGAATCGCTTACTAATGTTTCAGGTTCTACATGGTTCGATGATCTATCCGCAGATTATCACCGGAAGAGTCGAATCGATGAATGAAAACAATGTTGAGTCAACATTGACATCAACATTGTCTGCTTTCAAACCGCTCTTCGATGTCTCTATCCGTAAAGGCACTGCACTCCAAGAATAAACAAAGTTGTTGCAGTAATCAAAAAGTTAAAGACACTACTCCCGAGAAAACCGACATCGAACTCGAAAAGGTGTCTAAACCAAGAACTCCACCGGTGTACAAGGAGAAATTGTCAATGCCGACAAAGAATGATGACACAACATCGAGCTCAACATCACAAAGTAAATTCCATCCGACGGCACCCATGAGATGAGCATGATAGGTGAACCCAACACCCTATGGCTAATGGTCTTATGCTCGCAGAATCGATGTCGAGATGATGTCGACTAACATTGTATGTAATAATGACTCACAAATTTTCTATATCTATCAACCAAAGATACCTCACATCATGTTTTATGTGTGTGTTTGTGCTGTATCGCCTAACCCTAAAATCCCACACCGATTGTTCTTAAAAGATTTTTCATATATATATCAAGAACCGTTAATCTTAGATTATGGTATGCATGTGATACAAACACTAATCTAGTGGGATTTAGTGATTCGATCAATGGGTGTTCTAGATGATAGAAAATACACTAGTGGAGGTTGCTTTTATCTTGATTCTAATTTAATGTCATGGTATTTCAAGAAATGAACAATGTGTCACTCTCATATGTCAATCAACATGTAACATCCGGGAGTCAGGTTACTCAATTGATATGGGTGAAAAATATGATGCATGACTTCGGTCTTCAATGTGATACCTTGTTGATGTTCGTGATGACCTTAGTGCCATAAATAATTTTAAGAAGCCTGCTTTGCACTCACGCATCTAAACACGAGACATTAGGTATAATTTTCTTATGGATATGGTCAACTGCAAGTAATAGTCATACAACACTTAGATACAACCAATCAACTTGCAGATATTGTTACCAAGCCTTTGAATTGTGAGAGATTCTTCACCTTAGGAGATCTCGATTTGTGCTCTTTGTGATCTTCGATGTTGAAACCAAGAGTCGACTCAACATCATACCAACACCGGGTCAGTAAAAGTGATGTGTTTTTGTCGCTTTTGATTTTCTTTTTATTTATTTCTTTTCAGGTGTGTCTATGTGCTTTATGTGCTTCAGATCGTCTATGGTTGTTCCGCGTAGCTTAGCAAAGGGTGATACTTAGGTTTGAAAGGCTATTTGAAACCAAGGTTGAAAGGATCGAGTCTCGTGTGTTTACTTTATGTAAAACCCACTTTTGCTGGCTATTTTGACTGCACTGACTCACTTGATGTTGCCTCGTCCTTTATGCTTAATAAATCTAATGAATTATGATAAAAGGGCTCAAGTGTTTCCGAGGATCGTGGTAAGGTGTTTCAAATACTATCCAGACATCGACGCGGGCCAATGTGTCATATGTCGTGAGGGTTGATGGCTCATCGAAACCGACACGCACAAAAGTGCCGATTCTCGTAATGTCACCGGTTCACTTTCCGAGTACCAAATTACCCAATGTGGTCAAATGAGTGATCTTATGCCATGAGACGGTGTTTGCCTAACTCCGCATAAAGCGGGCTTTGGAGCGATTCATACGTGTTCCAATTATTCGACGGTTCACTTGCCTCATGGTCACCCCCACTCAAACTTATGCTAATTGTTCAATTTACTTCGAGGCAATGTCGAGTGTGTTTCTTTGGTATTCCTTTCTCTCTGCCTTTGCCTACAAAGATCGCGGTGTTAATCGAATCGCACATTTTGAGACTCGCTTTCGGCCGATTTACATTAAGAGTGGTCTGATTTCGATGTTGTCATCAATGTCGAGTCAACATGCGGGTCATCATCGTCCTTGGAGTACTTTCCGACTTATATTTGCTCTTTTTATATGTGCTTCTCTATCCGACCTTCTGTGTGTTTTGGGTTTGAGGGGAGTAGTCCGAGGTGTTTCAGTCTAAGGTGTTTCATGGGTCGGGGTTTTGCTTTCCCGTTTTGCATTTCAAGTCATTATTTAAGATCAAGATTTTAGTGTCAACCTCCCTAGGGTTTATCTGCTTATCTAATTACTATGACTTGACGGATAACCTGCTTTACTTGCAACTTTAATCTTTTATTAACAGCCAGTACGCTTCAGAAGATTGACATATATTTGCAGGATCTTTTAAGGCAAACCCAACAACACCCATCATGACCATCCACTCTTATCCTAACACCGCTTCACTAATCCAACCTCTATTCCCGACATCGCCTCCACCGATCCAAATTCTCTTCCCGCTTCGCTATCACCTGGTCGCCAAAGGTTGAAATCAATGTTTTCAACATCATTCTCCAACATTGCACTTCTTATTGCAGTCCTAGTCCACAACTCATTGCATGTCTTCTTGTCTCCTTCTGTGAACTTGGTTGAATAATCTGAGAGATATCTTTCTTCTCAAAAAAGGGGGAGAAGAGAAGAGATTGAACAAAAAGCTAACATACTTTATTTTGTTATATTGCTCTCGTCTAATGTTGAGGGGGAGTTCTGTAGTTTCATGCCTGTTATATTTGTTTGTTTCTAACAAGTTTGTTCAGGTGTGTTTTTGTGAAGAAAGACAAAGGGGGAGATTGAATAGTGAAGTTCGATCGCAATGTTGTGTCAACATTGCGCATTTACTTTGTTTATCGTGACTTATACTGCGATTCTACGCAAGTTTGTCTTTATTCACTAACTACTGAGTGCAGGAATTGTCAAAAGAAGTATGATATGATGCCCGTGATGAGTTCAAAGGAGATGAGTAGACAAAGACATAAGAGGGAATTTGAAAGTGCATATTTACAGCAATGTTGAGTTTTGTGTTGACTCAACATTGTCCATCAACATTGATCGATTGCACTTTATCTTTCAGTTTCCAACAAAGGATTCCTCTTGACTTGTTTAAATCCTACTTGTTCGATTTGACTAAACAAACTGGTTTTAGGTTGTGTGAAGAAAGATCAGAATAAAGGGGGAGATTGAAAGTGCGATTTAGTGCACTTTGTTTAGTAATTCAACCTTTCTTCGTAACATAACCGGTTCAATGTTTGTAGTTGTTTTTCTATGAATATTTTGTAGGATATATCAAGTTGGGCTCAAACATGCTTATTGGATCAAAAGGAATCAATGAGCCCAAAGGAATGCTATTGCTTGATGAAAGACTAAGATTAAGGGGGAGATTGAAAATGCAAGTTGCACTTGATTAGTTAATCTTATCTTTCATGATTCAGTGATATGTTTGTGTTTGTTGTTGTTGTTAGAATCAGAGATTTCAATGTTGTGCAACATTGTGAAATAGTGCCGATACAATGTTGGAACAACATTACGACAACAAAGCAGACAACATAGAAACAAGGTGCCAATTGGATTGATGACTTGGACTGGAAGCAATCAATTCGAATTTTTGCAGGAATAAGGAAAGAGTTTGAGTTGCTTTGGACATAAGGAATGCAATCTAAAGAGAGAATATTTCAAGAATATTGTTGAAGAAAGCAAGAAGGAAATATATTGTTGAAGACATTAATATGGGAATTTCCTTCTAGCTGATTATTGAAGAAAACAAGAACATGGAAAATTGCCTTTGCTGAGATCCTATTGCCTTTCGACTTGGATGGGAGCTGTCGATATCTCAAGTATATATACAAGGATTCAGCCGAGCAATCATTGAGCCTTTCTTGATGATCAATCGAGATTTTATTAAAAGAGTTTAGCTTCTTTTCTGCTAGCTTTAGAGTTTGTCTAAGAGTATTCATTGTTGGAATAACTCTTTCAAACATCGACCTAGAATAGCTTTTACTGTTGGTTCTTCTAGGGCTAGTTTTGGTTGTTTAATCAATCGTCTGTGATTGTATTAAACCCACTTGATTAGATCTACTTTTCCTGTCAGCAGATATTTTGCCTACGGCGTTGCCAATATATTTTTCTATATATCGGCTTGGTAATAGAAGTTTCATTCTTATTCATCCGCTGCCATCTGTTTGCTATGTTGAAGACATTGTTGAACAACATTGTTGGCAACATTGTCTGTTGATCTAGTTCCAAGTACCAATCCGGGATCTTAAGTTCTAACAGTTGCTCTAGTCACTCAAGGAACTTCTGAAAAGAAGAAAAGCAAGGAAGAAACTGAGGATGCTCTTGCTGCAAAGCAAATGAGCAAATATATTAGTCGAGAAATTGAAAGAAGGAAAGCCAAAGAGAAGCTAAAAAAGCATCTAGGCTCAAACTATCACCAGTACAAAAATATGCAAAGCTCAATAACAAGCCACCGTAAAGCATCATGTACTGAGGAAGCACAAATTGGAAACGATATCTGTTTCTATTGTCAGAAACCTGGCCACTTCAAGAAGGATTGTCCTGCCCTCAACAAACTAAGGACATGTGACAAGAAAGATAGGAGAATCTTCAGAAGAAGCCAGAAAGCTTTGTTAACTGAAGAAAGAAAGAAAATCCAAACTCAACTGGATGCTCTAGACGTTGAGACAGATTCTGAAGATGACAATTCAGATGACTCAACCTTACCATCACCAGAATTATGTGGAGTTACTCATGATATAATCGACTTCGGCCTCAAGAAGAATGAAATGCGTGGAGTTGCTGAAATTGACGGTCCAGACATCTCCAACATAGAAATCTGTTTTATGGCTGATGAGGTAACACATACTTCTTGTTATACTTATGAAAGTGATGAAGAGGAAATAAAAAATCTAGAAAATCTCAGGAAAGAACTTGACATCTATGAAAGAGAATTTCTAATGATCCGAGCTAGAGCCGAAAACTCAAGAAGAAAAGAATTCTCTGCAAAGGAAAATTTCAATTAGTTAAAGTATCGAGAGAAAGGATGCTAAAATGCATCTCTCAAAGCTCGTATATCCGAGACCGAAAAGTCACATAAAGAAGAATGGTCAATTACGAAAGAAATATGAAGATCTTCTTTCTGAGAACAAGGAACTCAAGAAGAAAGAATTATCCTTTCAATCTTATGCCAAAGCTAGTGACACTCTTACTGAAGTACAATCTTACTTAAGAGATCCTTCAGAAAAGAAAGGACTTGGGTTGAATACACGTATGCATTGTTCTATCACTCAATAAGAGTAAAGAGAGAAGAACATTTGTACTCAAAGAAGACGGTTCCTATGCAATCTATAGTATCGGTGAGAAGACAAAGATTGTTGACAAAGGAAAGGCAATGACTAAACCTTTGTGGAAAAACAAATCAAAAACAAAACCGTTGGGCAGCACGCTCGAAAAGAAACACAACACTGAAAAGTGTAAACACCCACAATGCTATGTCTCTCAAAGAGGTAGAATTGCAGAAGCTGGCAAATTCTCCCATGTCACTTTTTCTGGAAAGAAATTGGACCAACCAGAGACTAGCAAAGTCACGAGAAAAGATCTCGATAGCTTCAAGTGCTCAAACGGTATTGCTACAAAGGCATCGGAAAACAACTTGCTCATGAGTACAAGGTGAGCAAGAACGATGGTCGAAAGCTAGAATTGCTCAAAGCAATTATCGGCGGAAGTTAAATGCCATCGAAAATCAATGCCGTGGCTAGAAGAAATCAAGGAAAGCTAAGTTTGTCGAAAAGCAAACTCGTAAACCCGACCGTATCCGAAAGCATCATATGGAGCACCTAGAACACACCAAGGAAGAAAATAATTTTACTAATGATAACATTCATTCAAATAGAATTCTCCTTATGTTCCTCATAGACAAAAGAATATTTCAAAGAAATTCATTCAAAAATGGATTCCTCTGAAGATCTTTTAATTTTGACTTGCCCATCAAAGATATGAGAACCTAATCTCCGCTTCCTCAGTGCGTAATGCTTCGGACTAAAGCACAATGGCTATTTGATAGTGGATGCGAAAGCACATGACAGAGACAAAGCAACTGTCGACACAAAGCTTGCAACACGTGACTAGATATCGATTTGTTGAGGAGAATTAAATCCTCTCCGGGATTCGCAACGCTAAATTGGGGACTTTAACAATCGACGACATATGTTAAGGATTTGAAATATAATCTATTTAGTATGAGCCGCTATGCACAAGGGTTTTACTATAAAATTCAAAGCTAAATCGCAAACTAATCGACAATGAGTCAAAGCATACCTTAGTTGGTCGGCGAAAGGCGCCTTTATGTTGCCGATCATCATCCGCCACAATCAAGAATGTCTCATGGTGAGTCAATCCGTCACATGTAAGAGCACCGGTTATGGCACAAAAGAATGAGTCACTTGAACTTCAAAACTCAATGACTTGCCAAGAAAGAGTTAGTGGTTGGCCTTCCTGTAACATCTTTCGTAAAGGATGGTATCTCGCTCGCCGATGGGGAAACAATCTAAGATCTCTTTCAAGTCCAAAATCGACACTTAAGAAAGACCACCGCAACTATTACACATGGATCTTTTGAATCATCTCAGAATTAGTTATGCAGAAAGAAGTATGGTCCGTTGTTGTAGATGACTTCTCAAGATTCACTGGGTCATTTTCTCAAACACAAAACGATGCCGTGGTGGAGATACCAAACTTGTCAAAAAGCTTGAAGTCATGAAAATGACAAGGTATCTCGCAATCGTAATGCACTATGGTACCGAGTTTGTCAACCTGCATATAAAGGAGTTCTCAGACTACAAAGGTATACAACACCAACTTTCCTCCGTAAGAACACCTCAACAAAATGGTGTTGCGTAAAGGAAAACAGAACCCTTAAAGAAGCCGCAAGGACAATGCTAATTAATCAAATAAGTGAAATTTATCGGTCAAGTCAGAAACACAAATTGTTACACTCGTAATGTATGTTTGATAAACAAACACCATGACAAGACCCCTATGAAATCTTGGTTGGTAGACCCCTAATATCAAACATCCGAGAGTATTCGTTGTAAATGTTTTGTTCTAAATAATGGGAAAGATTATCCGAGAACATTTCAACCAAAGGCGTATGAAGGTGTATTTCTCGGTTATTCCACAAATAGCAAAGCCTACAGAGTTTACAACAAAATAACAAAGAAAATTGAAGAATCAATTCATGTCAGATTCTATGAAGGAAATAAGAAAACACCTCATAATGATGAACTCTCGTAAAGGTTCAAAGAACTATTACCGAGGGATTCTAAAGAAGAATCCTCGTAAAGGAGAAACATCATTATGGAAAGTGAGGATGACTCGACGAGAAAAGCTTGAAATGCCTAGTAACAACAAGATGACTCATACATGATGAGGAATTTCCTATGAGTTTTCCGTAAATGGAACAAACATCGAGAACCTTCATCATGAAGAGGTATCGAAAATGAGATCGGAAATGCAAGTTCCGTATATCTCTAACATCGAAAAAGTGTCGATATCCATGACATTTCCCATATGTCGATATCTCAGACATCAAAAGTATCAAATCATAATCTTAGTGATTCACATTCAAATCACTGATATTGATCCTACTAGCACTAAACCTATGATGAGATGGATCAAAGATCATCCCGCAAAGGATGTAATCGACCAATTAATCAAGGTGTTAGGACTAGGAGAGCAATAGTGAAAATGCTAATTCTCTTCGATGTTTCATCTCAATATCAACCTAAAAATATAGAAGAAGCATTAGAGACCAAGATCGATCTCCGCAATGTAAGAAGAGTCGATTAATTTGAGAGAAACAAAGTCCGGAAACTAGTTCCATTTATAGAAGGAATATCCGTGATTGGAACTAAATGGGTTTTCGTAAACAAGATGAATAAATCCGTGAAATAACCGTAAACAAAGCAAGATTGGTCGCCAGGATTTACCTGCATCAAGGGTTAGATTTTGATGAGTCATATGCACCAGTTGCCAGATTGGATGCAATAAGAGTCTTTAGCCTTTGCAGCTCATAAAGATTTCAAAGTTTATCAGATGGATGTCAAAAGTGCATTCTTAAACGGTGAACTTGCGTAAGAAGTTTATGTTGAGCAACCACCGGCTTTGAAGTTTCCTCGTAAAGTAGAATGGTCTATAAACCATGTAAAGCTCAGATGGATCAAACAGCTCCAAGAGCATGGTATGACACTGGCCAAGTACCTTCTGGAAAGTGGTTTCAAGAAAGGTGAAGTTGATAAAACTTTATTTACCTTAAATCATGACGGAAAACTACTCTTAGTTCAAGTATATGTTGATGACATCATATTTGGATCTAAGGACAAGCAACTTTGTAATGACTTTGCAAATCTCATGAAAAGCAAGTTTGAGATGAGCATGATGGGAGAAATGAATTATTTTCTAGGATTGCAAGTCAAGCAACTCAATGATGGAATATACATTAGTCAAACAAAGTATGCAAAAGATATGCTCACAAAATTCAATCTTAAGCCTTCTGAAAAGAATGCTAAGATACCTATGAGCATTGGAACCAAAATGACCTATACTGAATCAGATAAGAGTGTTGAAGAACATAAGTATAGGAAATTGATAGGTTCACTACTTTACCTCACGCAAGTAGACTCGATATTCAATACGCCATTGAGTATGTGCTAGATTTCGCATAAATCCAATGCAAACACACTACAACATTGCTATGAAAATATTAAGGTATGTAAAGGGTACAGTAAATGTAGGATTGTGGTATCCTAAAGAAAGCGGATTGAGTTTAGCTGGGTACTCAGACGCTGATTATGCTGGATCACTGCTTGATAGGAAAAGCACCTCAGGAACTTGTCAGTTTCTGGGTACTAGACTTATCTCATGGTTTAGCAAGAAGCAAAACTCAATCGCAACTTCTACCACAGAGGCTGAATATATTGCTACTGGTTGTTGTGCAACACAAATTCTGTGGATACAACAACAACTTAAAGACTATGGACTCGATGAGAAGAAAACTCCCATTTTCTGTGACAACACAAGTGCTATTGGACACACGTAATCCTAAATTTCATGCCGTAACAAAGCACATTGATGTTAGACATCACTTCATCGAGACCATGTTGAAAAGGGCAATATAGAGATACTCAAGATTGGCATCAAGACCAACTTGCGATATCTTCACTAAGCCACTACAAGAAAGTAGATTCTTAGCCTTAAGACATAGTCGACTAATGGAACTACCAATGAACCGAAGAGTTCGTGAACTGAACGGCATCCAGAGAAGAGGTATCCGAACGGCATCCAGAGAAGAGGTATCCGAACGGCATCCAGAGAAGAGAAAGAGAAATCGGAATGGGTATCCGTAAGTCAAAAGGCTAAAAAGCAAAGATAGCTTAAGATCTCCGAGACGGAACTCGATATCCGAATCACTCTATAAACGGGAACACAAAAGAGAATAGTATAACTATCCGCATAACTACTCTCTTGAAACTCGTGATTATTTCTATCTTGATGAAAACTTGGAAAAATCCTAAGTATAAGATGATTCAGATGCAAATGGTTCTCGGTCATACAAAACGTGATTCGTAAAGCTATGAGCCAAAATTCATTAAATGGGCACAATTACACTTGTTGATTGTGATCATTGTCAAGAAGCAATGGTGACCCTTGATGAAATTAAGCGATTGATCTCAGACGGAAATTAATTCACAAAGAATAGTGGATCTGCTGAAATTCGCATACGGCCCACTAAGCATTTAATGTCGAACTAGCTTTTGCTCACGCCGCTTGTAAATCATGTATACGCATACACAAAATCAATTTGTATGTATTTGTCTGTTGAGATTCAATCGCTATATATATAGGATTTTGGCATAGGAAATCACTTTTGCATAATCCAAAACTCAACTTGCACAAAATAGCAAATCCTTCTCGATTCTCTCGCAAACCTTCTACAATCTTCGCAAATCAAGATTAAGTTTTTCCGCAAAGAATTATCAATCAAATCTCTTTCAAACACCAATTTCAAATCCCTACACTATATAAAGAGATGGCCTAAAAGTTCAACCACACCGAAATTCAATCCTCCACCGGTATCACGAAAAGCAAGCACCAGAGTTGGTTATTGTGAACAACCGATCGGTAGGAGATTTTAATCGACCATTGACTTCAATCACGTAATGATTTGGGTGGTGCCATGGTCGAGGAATACCACTACCGAATAGAGAACCGCCGACGTAAAGCTAATTCTCGACATGCTTGAAAAGGCACAAATCAAGGGCTTTCTATCTCCGCCTCTAGTGGAATTTCATCACCGATGTGTTGAATTCTACAACAACCTGTGATTATTTCGTGTTTCAAGGCACCAAATAGTGTCACAAAACCTCAATCCAAGGAAAGGAAATCCTTTCCGACTTAACAACTTCAGAAGTTGTTCGAGTTTCAAAATCTTGGAAAGGATTTTGAGATAAACACCAAGGATGATGAACTCCTTGAAGGTGTTAAAGAATCAGAAATGACGTGTGATCTTGAAAATCGATACACCCACCGAAGTTCAAGCTTGTCGACATTCAACCGCATATCCGATGGTTCACCGATGTACCGCTTGCATTCTTCATGATGCTTTGATGGTCTACAAGGAGGTGTCACCAGATAAGCCAAGAACGATGGATCATGATGTTCTTGTGAATCAACAAGATAAAAGGCCGAAAACCCTTTAATCGGGAAAGTACGCCTTCATGAAGTTTGTGAAGAAGATTCAAGGCTTCGAGCCTAAGATTGCTAAAGGACTAGCCGAGCCAAAGGCCACAAGAGGGCTATGGTCTCAAGATATGCTACTTGGTCGGAGAAGCTTGGCATCGAGCTCAGAGAGACTACCGAAATAGCCAACAAGAACCTACTCTACAAATATGAGTATACAAACTTGATGAAAAGGTTACCGGGTCTCGTAAAGGTTCTAAGAAGCGAAAGTCCAAAAAGGTATCTCAAGAAAAGGTTATACTAAGAAGCCCGTAACTTCAAGAAAGAAGTCTCGGCAAATCAGAAGACACACCCAAAGAGGTTGTCGATTCTCAGATATCTGCAGGCATTGCCGATGAACTGATGAAGGCAGATGAAATCATCAATGCTACAAAAGAGTTATCAACTACTGAACAAGTAGACTCATCAAGAGAAATTGCTTCCAGAAATGTGAAGACTATTACAGAAAGCCTTGCTGATGAACTCATAAATGCTGCCAAAAGTGGTGAAAAACACCAAGCCCTATCTGCAGAAACCGCAGGAGTAATGGACCAATCAGTTCCTAATGCTGATGAGAGCTCTGACGATGAAGATGATGAACTAGTCATCTCTCAAGTCCTAGAAAGAATAAAGATGGCTAAGGTTATCAGAATAAAGAATCGTGATAAGGTTTCAAGAAGAACCTACACCTCAAAGTGTCGAACAAGCACCTATAGCAAAGGTTGTTGGTGCAAACACATCATCAGGGAACGTTTCTTACGCACAACTTCAAGAAGCCCTGATGAGTGGTAATTTAGTGCTGGCAGATGCTGATGAAAATGCCACATCTAAAAATCTGGAAGAACATTCTACTGACCAATCCTCTGCTTCCAGACAACCACAACAACCACAACAGCCACAAGTGGTTAATGAAATGGTAAATGAACTCCATTTCGAATTACCAGCAATGCAGTATGCTGAAGAAAATCCTGCAAAAGAGCAGGTTCCCCAACTCAATGAGAGGGATCAAACTGAGACATCTACTCAGAATGATCAACCAGGGGAGGCAACTGAGTTGCATACTCAGGAAAGGTGTGAAGTACCTGAAACTTCCAACAAAGAAGAAATACTGGAACAAGAAGACTAATGTATAGAAAGGTCACAAGTTTCAGAGACCAATCACCAAACTACTCGTAGTAACGGTTTAACTCTTATCTTGTGCAAATTTTATGCTTGTACATCTTGTTATTTATAAAAATTCTTTGTTACAGCTGAGTTAGAAACACAAAACAAGAGGAAGTCAAAAGCTTACCTCGTAAACTAAGAAGGAGGTTCCTCAACCTCGCCTTAAGATATCCGAGCGTGCTACGTAATAATTGATTCTTAGGATAACACTTCTTCAGTTATAAGTTTATGTGCTTAATCATTAAATAAATGTTTCTAACAGGCTCCAACTGAGAAAGAGGAAGATAAGGCAGAAATGCCAGAAGAAAACCCAGAAACCGACAAGGTTTCTGAAGAATGATCATCGAGCCTTCCAAAGATAAAGGTTTCAAAATCGCTGATAAAAGTTCTTCACCTTGGGTTATCTCAAACTTCTTCTAAATTACTCAATACTTTCTACTCACAGGCTCACTCAGAAGTAGAAGTGCAAGGGGACAGAGTTGCGACATCCCCTGCACCTATGGAAATTGATGAGGCCAAGGCCTTCATCACAAGAAAAGATTCCATAGACTACACAAGTCTCTGAGAG
Source organism: Plantago major (assembly GCA_026545765.1). Lineage (NCBI taxonomy): Eukaryota > Viridiplantae > Streptophyta > Magnoliopsida > Lamiales > Plantaginaceae > Plantago > Plantago major. The sequence goes on along the minus strand of JAIFAC010000093.1, from coordinate 130,042 downwards.
ACAAGTATCTGAGCCTCCCATGGAGGTAATTAACCTCTCAGATATCTGACTTGTCACTTAAAGTTTTCTTGATAAAATTTCCTAAGTATTGTGATAATGTTAATTCTCAGGTTCAAGAAAGAAAGGTTGATGAGGACCAGACTTTCAAGTCTCCGCCTTAACAAGATATCCGAGACACCAATTGTCTCAAGAACAAGTCTCCGATCAAGTACTTACTCGTAACTCGTAAACTAAACCGCACTTCTCCTCGATATCTATAAAAGTTTTGAAGCTCACTCAAAACTCTTTCTTCGTGCTCAAACAAGTGTCGAAAGGTGCTCCCAATGTTGAGACAAGGGACCTACTTCCTTCTTCAAAGCTCACACCGCCAAAGCACATTAAATGCTTCAAGAAATGGCAAAGGTTAAGGTGCTCTGATCTCTCGAAATATTGAGAATCACAGATCAACCAAACAGACGAGCACGAGCTCGACTTGAGACATACATCCATGCAATGTTCCCTACCTAACAAAGACATACCTAATTCTATTGCATAAGGATTTCTCCAGAGAAGTGGCGCACAGTATGATACAAGCCTTTGAACAGGCAGATGGTCAGACAAGATTACAAATGGCATTTAAGCCAGTCCTGCCCCAAACTCTGCAATTTATACCTTCTGAACAAGAAGAGGTTAATGGACGTAAGATCACTATTCTCAAGTGATCAATCTTGTATCTGAAGATGATGAGGAGGAAGAGATAAACGAAAATGACTTCGATGAACCTCCCACTGACCATCACCAAAAGGATGACACCGACAAAAAGGATGATGATGATGCCCTGCACCAAGGACCGGAGGAATTTCGCTAAGAAATGATGCCTCACCATTAAAAGCACACCGAGAAGACTTCACGTAAATCTCCGCCTCCATCTCCTCGTAAATCTACTCATCCATCTTCTAACCAACACCCGCCATTAATGAATAAGTAGTCGAGCTCAAGAAACCAATCAAAATATTAAACACTCAAACCAGACCGCTTCAACTCGCATAACCGCTGGAAGAAGAACAACAGCTCCATCTTCAATCGAAGATCAAATAGCTAAATCCAGAGACAAGCTTGATCAACTACAAGATCAATACTTACAAGAAATGATTGCTTACTCTGAGGTTAAAGAGCTACGGGATCTGTGCATGATATCACCAAAGAACTCGACATCAAGAAGTATTCAAGTCAAGCATGATGCTAAGGCATCATCTTCAAAAGATGTACCATCCTCCTCCCAGAAAGGGAAGAAACCAATCTCTGAGATGGTTGCTGGACTCGATACAATCGATGAAAATGTCCAAGAGGATGAAGATCACTGGGCTGATTACTCAGATGATGAAGAAGACAAGACTTTGGCAGAGCACCGCAATGAACATTTAGTCGCTTTCACTTGAAAAGGAAGTCGATTGTCCTACAATATTCAAGCAAACCGCCAAATGTCCACTCCAATGAATACATGAACAGTACCAAGTAATCGCTCATCCGAACAAGGAGATGTCTTCACGTAACAAGGAAGTAATCGCCTCCCTCCTCGAAATGAAAAAATTCAATCGAGCTCATCACTCAGAGAACAACTAGCATAGTCATTGCTCAGAAAGATCTGGGAATGATAAGGACGATGATGCATCTTTAGTCAAAAAGCTTTCCAAGAGGCAAGTTACACCATCGAAAAGCAGATGCCATCCTAGCCCATCAAGTAGCTCACCGATAAGGACAATGGACTTATCAAGCAAAATCAGAGCTCAAAGTCAACTTCGGTTGGTCACCGCTTATAATTATTTACAAGGGCACTTTAACTCTCTCTCGATTCCTTCATGAGACCGAAATACCCAACAATGACTAAGGGGAAAGAGGTACAACTGACCTCAAAGTCGGGGAATGGGAAGAAGGAGAAGAAAACAAGAAGAAACTGAGTCAAAGCGGCTCAAAAGGAAGAAGAAACATGAAAACTTCCCACCACCACTCGTAATCAATGAACCCTCCTCAAGCCAAGTCGCTTGGTAAATAGTAGCCGCCTTAAACCATCAAGGAACTAAATGATAACAAGGGCCATGGCACAGAAACCTCCAAGGAGTACCAAGGCTCCAAGGAGAAGACAAGTTAAAGGGATTGATGAATCTTCTGAAGAAGAAGAAGAAGAATGTCAAATCAAGTCCCTGGGCAATGAAGAAGGTCAGAAACTCACACAAGATTTAATCTTGATGATGATGAGGAAACCGATGAAGATGAAGCTCCTCTTCACAAGAAAAGGAAAATTGAAAGCCTAATCGAGCCCATAGTCGCAAAGCCCTAGCGCCTAAAACACCCTCCGAAATACCAAGTTCATCCGGTGGTTCTTCAAGCAACAACCCCAAAGCAAATTCAAGACAAAGAAGGAACAGACTGAGAGCTGAGCAAAGACAAAGTCAACTTCCACTCAGGCCAGAAGAAGCCAAAATAGAGTATGTGAAGTATGACAATGATTCCTCCGCTACTGTGCATCAATCGTAAAAAATGGCTATCGATTCTCGAACTTAAGCATCTATTGGTAAATTCAAAATTTCGTAACCAATCCATAAACAACTTATGGCATGGAGAAAAGATAAGCCAACCTTGATCAACACCAATCACATTAAAGCTCGTCGATTTTGAAGTTGTCAAGAGAATCAAGCCATGAGAAAGGACCTCTCGATGAATGTCCATATGGAAAGCCGATGATGTGCATGTAATCAATATCACAGAACAGCACAAGAGCAAGACTCATCAGAGAACCCTATGAATCGCTCTATCTAATCAAGATCAATACAAGGGTGACATCGATATCCGAGGATTATCTACGAATACTTCAAGCTTTGACATCGTAATAGAGCATGCCCGGAAGTGGGGAAAGTATCCGGGTCAAACATTTTGTCAAGAAAATCCTACTAAAACCTATAAAGAGGTCTCGTGGATTTTCCAGACACCGAGATGCTCGTAACACTTCTATGATTATTCGATGACATCAAAAGGTTCGAGATAGGAAATTTGCGCATCGATCCACGTAAATGTTGTTGAAGACTAAGAGATTGAAGACTTGAAGACTAGTTTATTAGGATGTCTACTTGGAGCTTGGTTACTCTGTTGTCCTAATTTACTATGTAGTTTTGTATTTTTGCCGATCGAGCCAAACTTGTTCTATGTATCAAGTTATCTGTAATCTCTTTATAACTTATCTCAAGAACTTACTCTCGATAGTATTATATAAAAGATAACTTGTCAAGAAAGATCACACCTTGTGATTTGTTGATGTTTACTTTCCGCACTTAATTAAATAAATTGAAGATCTTAAGAAAAGATTAAGTGTTGGATTGTTCACTCATCCATTTGTAATAGGTAAGATAGTCATCGCTGATCGATCAAAAGGGGGAAATTTGTTGGGAAATTTGTCGGGAAATTTGTTAGAAATTTGTTAGATATTTTGTTAGAAATATCTGCTTAGATTTTGATCAAAGAACATGATGACTTATCTTAGTCTCAGAAAGGTGATTAGTACTCTTGGTTCACTTGAACATTGTAAAAGAGGAAACTCACTAAGTATGATAGTCTAGCTAATCTTGTATAGGATGTTAGGTCTCAAAATGTAATTTTTATTTTGTGAAGAGAAGACCAAGAAGAAGACATCCAAGCAGAACAAGCTCAACGACATTGAAGACTTGAAGAAACTGCACAAGATTACTGAAACTGTTTTTCAGATACCTTAGCCAGATATCTTGAAGACACGAATAGTTTTAAACAAACTGTGTCACAAGAGATATCTGAGAAATAAAAGGCCTATCTGAAAACAAAGAAAGTGTCCACGGATATGTATTCTCAGATACCTTGAGCATTAACCACATTTCTGAAAAAGAAATATATATATTGCAAACAAAGTTGTTTCAATAAAAGTGGTATCTGAAGATTGAAGATAAGGACGTGCAAAGAATCAGATAACACTAGTCTCTGATACAAAGCATAGTTCCGTTGGCACTACAGGACAAAAAGTATAGTACAATACAGTACTACACACAGATATCAATAGTTTGAATTTGAGCCTAACGGATACTATTCAAACGGCACTCAAATTCATCTATAAATATCAACACTTAGACTGCTTGAAGAGACACACCTTGAACGAAACGACACAACGCTGAACACCTTACTCTCTCAAAGCAACTTACTTATTTTTAAAGCTTTCTGTTGCGACCAAAGCTTTTGATCTTGAGTAACACTGAAGTTCTAAGTGTCCTGATCCTAAACAAGCACAGCTATCTGTGAAAGAGTTGAAACGAAAGATCAAGTATCTGAGATTCATTCTCTTGAACATTTATCTAAGACTGGTCAAGAAAAGAACAAGATACCATACATTGAAAAGTGTATTAAGTATACTTGACTCACAGAGCTATCTGAATAACTGAATAAGTTATTAAAGAAGCTCATCTGACAACTCAAACCAAAACCAACACCATAACTGGCGTGGAGTACATGAAGTACTTAGTTTGAAAAATCAGGGAATAACTCCAAGGCTACCGGAGTATAGGAAGTACTTTTTGGGAAACTAAGGAATAACTCCAAGGTTATTGAGTATAGGAAGTACTTAGCTTGGGAAGCTAGGGAATAACTCAAAAAGGTTTCTAAGTATAGGAAGTACTTGGCTGTGAAAGCCGGGGAACAACTCAGGGGGAACATTTGGTTGGGAACCATTTGTTTAAAGGAATCTTAGAATAGGATTTTTGTAAGGAGAACTCAATTATCTATTCTAGTGAATTCTAGGTCTCTGGAAGACCGAAGTGGATTAGTTGGAGGATTACGCCACCTCCAGATACCACTATACTTGCTGTGTTATTTACCTTTCTGTATTCACATTTCAGCAACACACACACACACTTTAACTGTTTCTGCACTTATTTTTATTAAGTCTTCCGCGCTCTGATTCTAAGTATCAGATATCTATTCAGATATCTGAGAAATAATTTTTATCGACAAAAGTTTTAAAAGACTATTCACCCCCCCCCCCCCTAGTCTTTTACTTTGCCGTTATCTGGACCAACAATTTGTGTGGTATGTTAGCCACTTAATTGGGTGATATGTTAGTCACCATTGTGTTAGTAAATTGTAGGACAATTTGTGTGGTATGTTAGCCACTTAATTGGGTGATATGTTAGTCACCATTGTGTTAGTAAATTCTAGGACAATTTGTGTGGTATGTTAGCCACTTACTTGGGTGATATGTTAGTCACAATTGTGTTCGGAAATTCTAGGACAATTTGTGTGGTATGTGAGCCACTTACTGGGTGATATGTTAGTCACCATTGTGTTAGTAAATTTCTGACAATTTGTGTGGTATGTTAGCCACTTACTGGGTGATATGTTAGTCACCATTGTGTTAGTAAATTCTAGGACAATTTGTGTGGTATGTTAGCCACTGGGTGAAATGCACCATTGTTTATCTTGAAATTGTGACCTTGGGACATTAATTTTACTTTGAATGGAATTGAATGTAGAAAAAATACTACATTCTGATCGCCTTATTCCCCAGATGTGGCCTGCTGAGAGTTTGGGCTCAATCAGATAGGCATATGGTGGTGATATGAAAAATACCGAGACAAAGGAAAGCCGCCACAGATAGGCATATTGGGGACGAAGAGTGGGCTATGTGGCATGAGTATCGAGCATTAATCACGCCGAGGGTCACCCTACAAGAACAGCAGAATGGCCGACTTAGTCATGAGATGGTAAGGGCTCGCCAGCATCACTTCGGGTTACGAGTTGTCACCGACGCCGATGTCTGTAAGTATATATATGTGTGTTCGATTACAACATGATTTGTACACATGTGTATTGCTTTCATTTATACCAATTTACCACTTGTTTGCATTCCTACCAACTTACTAACTACTTGTTGCAATATATAATGTTCTTTAGCTTAACTCGAACCAACCCAAGACTTGCCTAGAGCAAATGAAGATGGGGAAGTTCAAGAACGGCGCTTGGGTGGACCGTAAGTCCGAGCTTATCATGGTATGTGTATTTGCTAAGTGTTACAACAGATATGCATGTATTATAAATTAAATATGAAATTGTAGCTCATTTCAGATACACTTGACTATTACAGAGTGAGGTGGAGCGGATCATTGAGAGGTCGCCGAGGGTGAGGAGTTGTCCGTGGAAGAACAAGACCGGATCTTTCTATTAAGTCAACCCACCCGACAACAAGTGGTCGGGTTTATGGTCTTGGTAGTTATGGCGAGACATCGACGAGAGCTTCCCCATGTCCCAAAGAAGAATCTCAGTGGACATGGTGGTGTTTACACACAAGTGTCGAAAGCAGATGGTGAATGAAGCAGGACTCTCTCCGTCGAGATTGAAATCTTAGGGATGAGCAGCTCGTATGAATCAGAGGATGGAAGAGCTCATTGTCAGATATGAGTTTTAATACCCCTACTGCCTTAGTGATGTTGTGATGTTTTTGATACAATGCTACTTTTTACTTTGTTGGATATTTGGATTTATATTAGGATATGTAGACATTAATTTTGATAATTATTTTTGACTAATCGTTGTTGTTAATTAATGCAATTTCCCCTTTGTGACATATCACTATTATATTTGTTGAAAAAACAGGTGAAAATTATAAAATAATTTTTCAATTTTTTTTTTAAAAAAAACAGTAGTTTAGCGACGGATAATTATCAGAACGCCCTAATTCGTTGTTTAGCGACGGATAATTATCCGTGGCTAAACAACGAATTAGAGCGTTTAGCCTAATTAGATTAGAGACGGATAATTATCCGTTTTAATGGCATTTGAGGGTCAACGCCCTATCCGTCGCCAATTTCGTGGCTATTAGCGACGGATAAAAATTCGTCGCTAATTCGCATTAAAGATGCCCGTCATTAAGACGGACATCTATCCGTCGCTAAGGCCTTAACGACAGATCGGCAGTGGCTTAGCGACGGATAATTCCGTCGCTAAACCACTGTTTTCTTGTAGTGATAAAGTCAATGAAGAATTAATATAGAAATATTATGTCTAAGTCTTTTTTTTTTTTTTTGGACTTTTTTCTTATTCACTAGTCAATCAAAGTCTCTCTTTTATGTAATTCCAAAGTGTTGTCGGTTTCTGTTTCCGTATTTTTTTATTTTTTTGTTGAAAACGCCTTTTTTTGTTGAAAGGTTCTCTATCTACATAATCTAAATCCAATCAGGAATAGATAAATATGCTGCCTAATTTCTTTTTCTTGACCCTTTTCTTATTTGCGGCAATCAAAAGCGCTCTCTTTTATTTAATTCCAGTAATCTGTTACTAGTGCTTTCCTTGCTAGCCGTCATTCTTATGACTTCTATTCTTATCTTGGTTGAAATTATGACAAAAATTTTTTCATTTTCATCTTGTTTAATTTGTTTAATGATGTTATTCACTTCAGCGCATTTACAAGCGACCCAAGTTTTCCTTATTGATCGTTAGAGATGGTGTTGAAGTTGTTTCAACTTCTAGTTCTTCCGACGGTTCTACCAACTGTGCATCTAGCGGCTCTTCCGATGTTTCCTCTGACAGTGTACATGTTGTTGACTATGACACTGATCCCGTGGAGTATGGGTCGGATCCAGAAGATGGAGATTGCTATGTGATACAGAACTTGATGGTATTTGGTGTAAATTGGGCTGCCAAATTAGCTCCAATGAGTTCTGTAATTTTTTTTTGGATACTGCGAAAACATGTTCGAAAATGTTCGTGAAGGAGTAGCGGGGAGATTCTTAGGAAAATGTCAATGGTATGGTCCCAATTCAACAAAGTACGAAATAATGGTAATAAATTATATGAGTTTTAACTTTAAGCTATCGGATAAGAAAAGAAAAAAGTAGTTCTACTATCTAATAATCTCCCACATTCTAAACGAATTGTCGCCTATCGTCCTCGTCCGCATGATGAAACTTGAAACAATAGCGTTAACTGTTTTACAAGTTTGATTTTTCCAGGCACACTATAAGCTAAGGTCCACCACTTATTTCTTGGTTTAATAACAAATAGAAATAATATGCACTCAGTCCCTGTCACGACCCAAAACAAAAACTTTGACGCAACCGACCGTCTATCGTGAGATGGGCTTACGCCAAGACGAAGCCTCAATTTATTTATAAAAAAACAGTTTCAAAGGTAATTCAGAGCGTCTAAAACACAAATACAATTTAAGAAACATCAAACTAGTTACAAGCCTAAAAAATTACAAAACTTTCACTAACACTACTAGCTGCTCTAGCCCGACTAGCTTCCACTAGCAACCACCTCAAACCGCAGTCACTTAATCAACTGAAAAAGAAAAAAAAAAGTGTAAGGGTGAGCTCCTGGCACTTTTACCCTGATCAAATACAGTAGTAAAACATACATATATATATATACATTTGCCAATATACAATATAGTCAAAATCATTTGCATGGCACATTATCAAAACAATTTCAATGTACATATTTTGCTCAATCAAACATACACTACGGCCACACGAACCGTGGTGGCACATATGTCGGCTTTTACATAACAATAACAATGTCATACCAAAGGGATAACAATACAATGTGAGATCTCCAAAAGCACGACATTCCCTCGAAAGGGCCCAAACAATTCATAGGCATATCGATGAGCATAAAACATATATTTCAATCCATGCTTTTGAACAAAACACTTTTCACAAATTACAATCACGATAAAACATTTATGGGTGCACATACTTGATCATTTTCGAATAGACTATTATACCAAGTCCCAATCCTTAATATAATAACCATAAGTAGTTTGTCAAATCATAAAACGATACATATATATACTATAACATAAAATAGAAAGCAAAAGTGTCAAGAGTTCCCCTTACCTCGAAGACGACACGAAACCAAGCTTAAGCTAGCTAACATCAAACGCTCCTCTAACTTGCATCTCGAATTCTCTGAAAAATTATGTAATAACCAAAACAAATTAATAACTTACATAATACAAAATCGCGTACTATAACATGGACTATATGGGTGGAGGAAAGATTTTATAATAATTGAGACAAAAACTTGTAGAGTGATGTCACGATGATGTCTTGCAAAAACAAATTATTGGAAAGTTGTTTCACGTGCATGGAAACATGCAATTACCTTTGCAAACTGACCATTATCGATGGGTGAACGGATCGGCGGAATCAAAATCCAAAAGATTTGAAGAGTGGCGGTTGATAATGGACGGAGCAAGAAAATTCTTTTCGAGAGTTACTTAGGTTTGAATAATTATATAATAGTACTAGATATGGCTTGGGGCTAATAACCTGAACTGATTTAGAAAAATATCACCATGCCCGGTGCACTATAAAATTTAAAATAAAAGTATAAATAAATTAAATAAAAAGTACGGGTTCTTACAGTCCCAACACTAAATTTTCCACTCAGTTGAAAGCAGTGTTTAAAAAATCGGACCGGGTGTCGAACCGGACATGCTATAAAATGTCGGTTTAATTGGTTAGACCGGTCAAACCATTGGTTGATCCGGTATACATTTATTTAAATAAATATTGTCCAAGACTCTAATACGAATTTATAATATAAATTCAAGAAAAAAGATCTAGCATATTTAAGTTTATAAAAGTTCAAAACTTCAAATGTTAGAATTCGAACTTGCAAAAATGTAATTTTTAATTGACAAATGAATGTTACAAGAACGAAAGTGATCACTATTCCACTTAGTTGATTATCGATGAAGGAAATCAATGTTTTCCAATAAAAAAAAAAGGAAATTATGGCTAGAAAAAGATTCAAATATCCTTAGTTCCTTACCGATTTGAGCTACGACCTATGTAAAATAGAAAACAAACACAAATGAGTTGTCTCCAAGTGGAAAAGAAGCTCCCTTCTAAACTCTAGACTCAAGTTCAAACCCCACCAATTCCATTTTGAACAATTATTCAAATGAAACATAAAAACCGGTTCAATTCCGGTTCAGCGGATCGATGGTTTAACCGGTGAACCGCCCGGTTCTTACCGGTTTATTGGCTAGGTGGTTCATATGCTCCAACCAAACCGTTTTCTTCCAAAAAACCGGTTGGATCGGTCGAACCGGCCGATCCGGTCCGGTTTTTAATACACTGGTTGAAACTTGAAACCGATTTTAATACTAAATTATTTGGAAAAAAATGTAAGGTTGAATCAGTAAAATTAAAAATAGTGAGTGAATAAAAGATGACTAGAAGTCTAGAAGTACACAACACAAAGATTTGTCTTTGCATGTTTCAGAAACAATTGTAAGCAAGATAGCTAGTTTATGAGATGTTTTATGGTAAATTTCTTTTAAGATATTCCAGAATGAGACACCGTCAGTTTAGGGGTCTGTTTAACAAAACTAGCTAATGTGTTTCAGAACAGATACGTAGTTGATTTTTATAAAATTGTTTCAGAATCAATTAGTTGATAAGCTAACCGATTTGCTAATATGGTATGTAAAAACAAATCGCTTAGTTTATTTTTTGATGAGCTTCAACAAGTTTATCGCCATGTTTGCAAAGGTTTCACGTAATGTTTTATTACGAAAATAGTTTCATCGAATGATAAGTTCGCTACAAATGAGCCTGTAGTGCTCTAGAATGGTATCCAATTTAGGTACTAAACATTAACCCACCTTTCAATTTAGGTAATTCATGACCAATTTTAGGCAAAGTTGATCAATTTAATCGATTTTGACCCCAAAAAATTATAATTAATGACACGGTCACCTCCTTATTAATTTTTGGTATTGATCTTTGAAAATAATACAAATTTGATTTAAAAATTGTAAAATTAAATTTAAAAATAATATAAAATTTTTAAAATATTGTTAAAATAATATTAAAAATATTTATTATAATTTTAAAATGATTAAAAATAAAATTACAAAATGTATATATATATATATATATATATATATATATATATATATATATATATATATATATATATATATATATATATATATATAATGATTAGATGGGTTCGAACCTATAAAAACCTACTTCCTCCGTCCCGGGAATAGCTTCCGATTTACTTTTTGTGTGTAGAAAATAATGATATATTACTGATAAAATAAGATTAGTAAATTCTCAAATTGATTTTTAAATTTGGAAGTGGGATAAAATAACTAAATAAATCCAATCTTCAATGTTGAAAATGATATCTTTGGTGTTGGGGAACAACTTCCAAACATTTTAACCTCCACGGTGCCAATAGCAGTCGAGTCGCAGGTGCCTCATGAACATTATGGCAATCCTACAAATGATTGTTCCGCCCGGTTCATTATGAACTTTCAAAATGCGACATTCCAGAGTCCTGAAGTTTTAAGGTATGAGAATTGCAAGGCAAAGAAGAAGAAAAAGGTTTGCATCAGGCGGCCTTCCCAAGTGCAACATCACATAATCACTGAGAGAAAGTGTCGCGAGCAGCTCAACCAGCTTTTTAGCACTCTCTCAGGCATGGTTCGTGACATCAAGAGGGTAACTAAACTATAATTTTTCTTTCATCATTGTTAGTACGATTTTACCATTTAATTGCCTTAATTTTGATCATTGAATCTTGAGTTTTTGCATATATACTTTCGGTTTGCAAATTATGCTGACTCATGATGATTCTTGTATATAAGTTCGACTTTTTAGACAAACACACCATGACACAGGTGTTAGAATTTTAGCACTAATGAGGCTAGTCCATGACTTTCAGACTCAACCAAAGGGCCCCACACGCTTGAAATGAAGTTTCATTAAACGCAGATAATCTACTACAGTAGAAGACACTTGAGAAAGAATTACTAAAATTCATTGAAAGGTGAAAGAGTTATCAGCTCAAAGTGTGTTTATTGACGATCAATATAATGCCAAGAGTTGGAATTTTAAAAGTCCACCATGGCTAAAATTGAGGAAGAAGAAACTACTTATTACCCAAGGCGGTTAAGTGATTGGGCCTTAGGGCACCCATGCTTTTGAAGGGGAGCTAGATGCTCTACACGCACTCCACCGCTCGCCAGAGTCGCCCGCCTCGGTCTCGGCTCGCGGGTTCATGGTCGCTCAGAGTTGATTATTATCGCTGGGCCGTAAATATTTTGTGTTTGGTTCAATAAGATAATCTCCAAGTCTCAAACCAACCCATCGGTCGAGTCCGGTTGTCCGAAACGGTTGTGTCCGTTTCGTTTAATTTGAGCTTAATCGTCGACCATTCGCTAAAGGATGTATTCAAACGAAAATTCCAATGTATGTGTTTGTTCAATTTTTGTTTTCAAGAACCTTCGCGAAAGGATACATCTATTCAGCATCGCAACTCTTCAATATTATAAATAGCCCCCCCTAGAATCGATTTCAACACACAGAAATCCATTCTTCTTCCTTCTCTTAAACTACTCTCTCTAAAGCCAGAAAAACCTTTATTGTTTCGTTCGCAGAGTCAAGTTCGAGTGCTAGAACTTTGATTCACATACCGTTTCTATCTTGGGAGACTATTTGTCAAGTAAACCGTTAGCACCAGAGCGGGCAACATAGGCCTTAAGGAATAAGGCCCACCTTTGCTCGCCAGCCTAATCATATTCCTTACCCAATTGCATTATCCTCATACACTACCGCAAACCAAAAATCACAACACTTAAGACTGTATCTTTGCCAGTGTATCGAAGATGTCTGCCAACGGAGTTGCTGTTGACGTTCCTGCTCCCCGAATCAATGTTGCCAACCACGGGGAGAAACCAGAGAAGTTCCTGGGGACGAACTTCAAACAGTGGAAATGTAAGATGAGGTTCTACTTGACAACCATCGGGTTGAAAGTTACCATCAATAAACTCCCCGCCCACCCACTCGCAGAGATTGATCAGCCGCCATGTTCCAGAGGAGAAGAAGGTCAAGAAGACAACAAGTTTAAACAAATACCGTCCTATGATGCTCGGATCCATGCAGATTTCATGTGTAAGAACTACATCCTTAATTGTCTTTCAGATGTGCTCTACACTGCTTTCAGCGCTGCCGGTACCACAAAGGAGTTGTGGGAGCAATCGACGAAAATCGTATTGTGATGCCTGCAAAGAAGTTCATTGTGGGGAAATTTTGAACTTCGTAATGAATGACTCAAGTCCGTGATGAGTCGTGTTCGAGTATCAAATGATTCTCCATGATTTGGAACAAGAGGGCATGAAGCCTAATGAGTCATTTCGGTCGCTTCACCGATTGAGAAATCGCCGCCATCATGGAACGAAGTTCATGAGTTATCTCAAATTGAAGACCAAGGAAATGGGACTCGAGGAGTTGATCATCAAGCTTCAGATTCAGAAGACAACCGCAAGGCTCTAGTAAAGGGAAGCAAAGAAGTTGAAGCAAAGGCTCACCTTGTCGATTCCAAGGGAAAGTCAAAGGAACTCAGAAGAAACGCAAGACGCGTGATGGGGACGTGAAGTCTCAAGGAATTCCAGAAACCAGACCTTCCAAGAGGATCAAAGGAAACCGCTTCAATTGGAAAGCTGTGGCATATGAAGGCGACCGTCACCAACTCAAGAAAGAGAAGGCCAATGTTGCGTAAACAAAGAATGACCCTATAGTGGAGGATTTGGTTAATTCCTTTTTCATTGTGGTCTCGAGGCAAACCGTTGAGAATCCAAACAATGGTGGATTGATACGGTGCAACTCGCACATTTGTTCGACAGGGTGCTTTCTCCACCTACTCTCCGGTGAAGGATAAGAAGTCGCTCATGGGGAACGACGCTACATCCGAGGTGAAGGGAGTCGCAAGGTGGTTCAAGATGACTTCGGAAGGAGCTCATATCGAACGAAGTGATGCACGCTCGGATATTCGCAAGAACTTGGTGTCCGGACCTCCGCTTGTTAGGGTGTTTTAAGTCGACTTCGAGTCCAACGCTTTGTAATGATGAAAATGGTCATTTGTAGGAAAGGGCTACATGTGTGATGGGCTCTTCAAAATTTCAGAATGTCTCAGACGCCTTTTGCAAGCAATGAAAACAATGATTCTACTTACTTGATCGAGTCTTCTAATTTATGGCACCATAGATTAGACATACAAACTACAATGCGATTCGAAAGTTAATTAAAACGAATCATTTGGCATTCTTTGAAATCAATCCTCAAAGTAAATGCGAGGTTTGTGTGGAAGCAAAACTAACAAGGGCACCATTTCACTCAAAGGAATGTAACCACGCCTCTAGAATTAATTCACAAGGATTTGTGTGACTTAAAATTTGTGCAAACTAGAGGAGGAAAAGTACTTTGTTACTTTTATCGATGATTGACTAGATATTGTTATGTTTATTTGCTAAGGAGTAAGGACGAAACCTTAGAAGCATTTAAACATTACAAAACCGGTTGAAAATCAACTTAGTACTCAATTAAAGTAATTCAAGTGATAGAGGTGGAGAATATGCAGACCACTTGAAGAATATTGCTCACAGCTGCATTATTCATCAAACCACCGCCCATATTCTCCTCAATCTAATGGTGGTCTGAACGCAAAAATCGCATTCTAAAGGAGATGATGAACGACTATTACTAGATTCGGATTACCCTGAATTTGTGGGGGAGCTATTCTCACGGCAACTACCATTCTTATGTAATACCGGAAAAATAGTGATATTACTCCATATGAACTGGAAAGGAAACAAGCTCTCTTACAAACACTTGAAAGTGTGGGGTCTTGGCTAAGGTGGTAATACCCAAACCAAAGCAAGTAAAGATTGGACTAAAGACCTAGATTGCATATTTATAGGATATGCAAACAACAAGAGCACTTATCGCTTCCTAGTGCATAAGTCACGGTACCGCATATCCATGAGGGCACCGCCATCAATCAAGGAATGCAATTCTTTGAAGAAGTTTTTCCTAGAAAGGAAAGATAGTCTCTAAATCTAGACCGTGATACGACAATAGGGTCAAATGCGGTGATCCCAGTGGGGCCCTGTGGGCCCCTGGTGTCCCCTGGGGACCCTGGGTCCCCACCCAAGAGGCCCTAATGCGTAATTCAAGGTGTACCTTCGTAAAATATTGCGTAACCTATAGGATCACCTCCTCTAGAGAATGCTACAGAGATGTAAGATTTACCACCAGAGAATTCCGCAGGTCAAGTCGCACATCAAGAGAACGTGGAGGTTCCCGATATCGAACCAAGGAGGAGTAAGCGGCTAGGACTCGAAAGACTTTGGTCCCGATTTTCTCACATACCTTGTGGAAAATGAGCCTAGAACTATCCAAGAGGCGATGTTCACTCAAGCCCCTTTGAAAGAGGCCATTGAAAGTGAAATGGACTCCATCCCGCAAAATCATACTTGGGAAGTGGTTGACCTTCCTCCGAAATAAGCCATTGGGTTGGAAGTGGATACTCAAACGCAAGTACAAAGCAGATGGAACCATTGATAAATACAAGGCTGCCTAGTAGTCAAAGGCTATAGATAAAAGGAGGGACTTGATTACTTTGACACATACTCCAGGTTCAGAATAACTTCCATTAGAGTATTCATAGCCATAGTCGCATCAGGTGGTTTTGAGATACACCAAATGGATGTTAAAACCGCTTTCCTAAATGGAGATTTGGACGAGGAAATTTATATGGAACAACTCAAGGGTATGTGGTTCCGTGACAAGAGAAGAAGGTCTCGTCTTGTCAAGTCATTGTACGGACTCAAGCAAGCTCCTAAACAATGGCACTAAAAGTTTGACAACACGCTGCATCAAAGGATTTTCTATAAATGAGTGTGATAAGTGTGTCTATGTGAAGGGGAACGTCAATCCTTTGTCATGATATGCTTATATGTAGACGACATGCTCACATCGAAGTAGCCCGGATTTGATCCGAAAACAAAGCAAATGTTGAAACAACTTTTCGATATGAAAGACTTGGTGTAGCATTTAATCTTAGGGATAAAATCTCTAAAACACCCGAGGGTTTGGTGCTTTCACAATCTCATTATATTGAAGAGATGTTAAAGAGATATGAGGTCTTCGGCCAATGTGCAAGGACACCAATGTACTAATCTTTGTGTTTCGACAAACACTTAGGTGATCCAGTAAACCAAACGCAATATGCTCAGATAATTGGCGCTTGATGTACGTGATGAATCGCACTCGCCTCCGATATTGCTCATGCAACAACAAGTTGGCTAGATTTACGCCGTAATCCGGGAAAAGCTCACCGAAAGCTCTACTTCATCTATCGGGATACTTAAAGACCACAATAGACTATGGATTACACTATGGAAGATATCCGGATTAGAAGGATACAGTTGATGCAACCGGATATCCGATAGTACAAACACCAAGTCCACCAAAGGTTACGATTTACCATCGGTGGCGTGCTTTTCATGGAAGTCCTCTAAACAACGGCATCGCCTGATCCACAATGGAATCGAATTTATAGCTTCGGACAAAGTCGAGAAGAAGCATAATGGCTTTAGAATTTTTAGAGGATGTCCTTGTCGATAAGCTCTGCCTTCGTGATAATTCATCGTGATGATGTCAAGATTAGGAAGGCAAGAAACAATATGTATAATGGTAAGTCTAGACATACGTCAAGACATAAAACCATTAGGCGCTTGATTCACGGAGTTATCACTATTGATTACGTGAAATCAAAGGATAACATTGCGGATCCGCTAACCAAAGCGCCACCGAGGGATCAAGTACCGCTTGTCTAGGGAATGGGCTTAAGACCCACAAAATAAGGAAATTTACGGTGGCAACCCAATCATCGATCGGAGATCCCAAGAATTTGATTCAATGGGACAACTAAACCGTAAAGGACCAAGAAGCTTCGTGAAGTTTTGTACTGAGGTAAGAGCACTTAGGAGTTACTAACTCCACTTGCGCCATTCCGTGAAAGACATTTAAGTGCTCCCGCATCAAGGAGGATGAGTCACTAAAACTCTTAATGATCTCTCAAGAAGATTCTTAATCTCTTTAGCTTACGAAAGTAGCATCAAGGTGAATGCTCTTAGAACGAGATCACCTATTCGGGTGTGAAGTATGGGAGGCCGCTTCAAACGAGAACACCTATGAATCCGAAAGTACCCAAGGCCTTTTAACGGATCGAGAAAAGGAACGAGGCAATAAGGAAAATTATTGTGTTGATATCATTGTCTTGGTTTACACTAAACGCCGGGTTCAAGGCATCACGCCCACCGGTGGCAAGTAAACCGATGGTATTCTACTATGTACTATTAAATGTCACTGACAATCGATACCGATGCAATATGATATTCCTCAGTAAATTCTAGTCGAGCACCACGCCAGCCGTGAGCATCAATTCTCTTTCATGTGGGGATTGTTAGAATTTTAGCACTAATGAGGCTAGTCCATGACTTTGTACCTCAACCAAAGGGGCCCCACGCTTGAAATGAAGTTTCATTAAACGTATAATCTACTATGGTAGTAGAAGACACTTGAGAAAGAATTACTAAAATTCATTGAAAGGTGAAAGAGTTATTGAAGCTCAAAGTGTGTCAGTTGATGCATCAATATGGAATGCCAAGAGTTGGAATGGGAAAAGTCCCACATGGCTAAAATTGAGGAAGAAGAAACTACTTATTAGTCCAAGGCTTGTTAAGGATTGGGCCTTAGGGCACCCATGCTTGAAGGGGAGGAGCTAGATGCTCTACACGCACTCCACCACTCCGCCAGAGCTGCCCGCCTCGGGTCTCGGCCGTGGGTTCGAGGGTCGAGGGTCCGTGGTCATGGTCGCTCTAGAGTTGATTATTATCGCTGGGGCCGTAAATATTTTGTGTTTCGTTGCCCAATAAGATAATCTAAGTCCGAAACCACCCATCGGCCGAGTCCGGTTGTCCGAATAACGGTTGTGTCCGTCGGTTTAATTTGAGCGAATCGGTCCGACCATTCGCCAAAGGATGTATTCGAAACGAAAATTCCAACAGATGTGTCTGCTCAATTTTTGTTTCAGGACCTTTCGCGAAAGGATACATCTATTCGCATCGCAACTCTTCAATATTATAAATAGCCCCTAGAATCGATTTCAACACACGTAAATCCATTCTTCTTCCTTCTCTTAAACTACTCTCTAAAGCCGTAAAACCTTTATTGTTTCGCACAGAGTCAAGTTCGAGTGCTAGAACTTTGATTCACATACCGTTTCTATCTTGGGAGACTATTTGTCAAGTAAACCGTTAGCACCAGAGCGGGCAAATATGCCTTATGAATAAGGCCCACCTTTGCTCGCCAGCCTAATCATATTCCTTACCCAATTCACATTATCCTCATACACTACCGAAAACCAAAAATCACAACAACAGGGATGTGATATACATGTAAAACTTTATTTGCACGATTAATTATTGAAAATATGAGTGGAAGGTAGACAAAAATTCTTCCGCGAGATACCATCGAGTACTTGAACAATCTTCGTGATGATTGAAACTTTGAGGTTCAAAGGAAAAGCCCGACCTCGAACCGATGGTGGTTTTTCAAATCGAGTTCGCGTTGAGGATGATGACTTTCTTAACACGAAAAGCATTAGTCAAGGAGCAAAGAAGCTTGCCAGAGATCAAGAAAAGCTATGTAATAAGCGGATTATATGAAAATCTATCATGAGAAACTAAGGAGTTCTTGTTGAAGTTAATCGCCATGTTGAGAAATTCAATCTTGAAATTGTCAACACGAATGTGGTTCAATTTGGAAGTTTCGCAGTTCACATTACCATTGTTGCTGAGGTAATTATGTCAAATTTGTTGTTTCGAAATAATACTTAGAATAAAATCAAGAAAACCAGGTTAAAATAAATGTTTTTAGGTGTTTTTAATCAGATTTACGCGATTATAATTGCTTTCCAAACCGTATCTAAGTGATTTGTAAATGTGATGAATTGTCTAATTTGGTTATAATATGCAGATGGAAAAGGAGTTCAACTCAACACTGCAGGGTATTGTGGAAAATATTCGGTCAAGCTTGCTACAATGTTAGACTTGGAGCATAATTTAGTAGTCCAGTAATTTAATTTGTTTTTCAAGTTTGACTTAAATTGTCTAATTTTGTTGCGATTCACAATTCTCCTTTTGAGTTATGTTGGCATTAGAAACGCCATGAGAGTTTTACAAAGCTATATTAAGTATTCCCTTGGTTTCCATGAAATTTGTAAGTTCTCCTTTTGAAGGATTTATAAGGTGGACGTAGTTATATTTCACTAGTAAGATCGATAATAAAGTAATAAGAAATTTAGTTAAAGATAGGAAACATAAATAATAGTAAATGGGATGAACAGAAAAAGGTACAAGCGTTCGACAATGTAGATTACTCCATTTCGTCAACTATACGCCAGTAAGACCAAGCCCTCAGTGTTAGATTAATTTGGATAATAGTACAAATATATTGTGCATGCAAAAACAAAGCCAAGTGTCTGAAAAAAGGGTGTAGAAGATGAATTCGTAGTATTAGACAATTTATAATGCAATACAAGTGGATCGAAGAGGGGCGTAACTCGAAAATTGAAGCGCGGGAGACGATTTAAATCAGCAATCAAAGAAGGAAGGATAGGCAATGTTGGGTTAGATGGTGGGATTATACTGGAGGATAGTGAAATCAAAGCTTGCAATAAGATGTTGATTCGGATGAAGGAAGTGGATGCTCAGGAATTATGGAGAATTGGTAATTCTATGGGAGTGTTAGAGGAGTCGAATAAGATGGTGGTAATTCAGAAAATTTCAGAATGCGATAAGAGAGATGCAGGAGAAGAAACAGTAAAGGGAGCTGAGTCGGTTTTGGAGAGGCCATTGGTTAGTAATGAAGATTGCTAGCATCAATATTCGAGGTTTGGGAGGGAGGGTGAAAAAGAGTGCAGTTAGGGAACTCGTCACAAAGGAAAACTTGGATTTTGTGTGCATTCAGGAAACAAAGATGAATATGTGGATAAAATGATGGCTCGTACAATCTAGGGAAACATTGATTGTAAATGGGTGTTTAGTGGATCAAATGGGGCAGCCGGAGGATTGTGCTGCATATGGGATAGCTCGGTTTTTGTGAGGGAGGAGTTATGGAGGGGAAGCAGGTTTATTGGGAGTGGCGGGACTGTGGAAAGAGAAGCGAGTAAACATTGTGAATGTGTATGCGCCAATGAGGTGTGGAGGCAGATTATGGAAAGGATGAGGGGAAAAGATGAAAATTGGTGCATTTGCGGCGATTTTAACGCAATGCATAATGAGGATGAGAGGCGAGGCTTTGGAATTTCTGGCAGAGAACAAGAGATTAGAGATTTCAATGAATTCATCAACCATTTGCGATTGGTGGATCTTCCTTTGGAAAGACGAAAATTTACTTGGTACAAGGATAATGGAAGATGTTGTAGTCGCATTGATCGATTTCTTTTATCAAGTGGATGGGTGGCAAGTCACAAACTTGGTGCAAATCGGACTAAAAAGAAAAGTCTCGGATCACGCAACAACTCTTTTAAAAGATGACACCAAGGAATGGGGGTCGCGCCCATTTAAAGTTGTGAATTGTTGGATGAAGGAAAAGGGGTTTAAAGAAATGGTCGAGGAGACTTGGAGGAATCATAAGGTGGTAGGATGGAGTGGCTATATTTTGAAAGAGAAGCTGAAAATGGTGAAAGAAAAGATTAAAGAGTGGCATAGGGAACACTTTGGGGAATTGGATAAGAAGATTGAACAGGAAACAAACTGCATTTTGGATCTGGATAACAAGTTGGAGAATGGTGAGATGAACGAGCAGGATGTAGTGAAGAAAGCAGAAGTGTGGACTGAATTGAACATGCTCGTCGAGGTAAAAGATCATATCAGATTTCAACAGTCCAGAAGCTCCTGGGTGAAAGAGGGAGACACTAATTCCAAGTTTTTTCATAAAAGTGTCGAAACGAAAGGACGTTCGAAAGTGATGAGGGGGATTAGGATAAATGGGAAATGGGTGGATGAGGTATAAGAAGTGAAAGAAGGAATCTGTAAGCACTTTGAATCTGTTATGCAAGAAGTGGGCAAAACAAATTGGTGCGAATGTGATGTCAAAGAAGATATCGGCTGAAAGTTTGCAAAGTCTAGAAGCTCGTTTTTCGGAAGAAGAAATTAAAGTTGTTGTTTGGGATTGCGGGTTGGATAAGAGCCCGGGTCCCGATGGCTTCAACTTTCATTTCTTTAGGGGTTTTTGGGAGCTGATCAAGGAGTTGGTTCAAATGTTTGATGAGTTTCATTCAAACGCTAAACTAGTTCGGGGGATTAATAATTCTTTAATTACTCTCATTCCTAAATGCTCAAACCCAATGGCATTAGAGAAGTTTCGACTGATATATCTCATCGGAGGGGTGTATAAGGTGGTGGCAAAAGTCCTTTCTAAACGACTTGCGAGGGTATTAGGTGAAGTAATATCTTGGAATCAATCGGCTTTTTTGGGAAATAGGAATATCCTCGATGGGGTGGTGGTGGCAAACGAAGTTGTGGATGAGGCTAGGAAAGAAAAGAAAGAGATTCTAATGTTTAAGATCGACTTTGAGAAGGCATATGACTCGGTGAGTTGGAGCTTTCTTCTTGACATGTTGAGAGTCATGGGATTCGGGGAAACGTGGTGTAGATGGATCAAAGAATGTTTGAGCACATCGGAGTCATCGATTCTTGTAAATGGAAGCTCAACAAGGAGATCCGCTATCTCCATTCTTATACCTTGTGGTGGCAAAGGGGCTGAGTAGGTTGTTGGAAAGGGCGTGTTCTAAAGGTGAGTTTTCCCCGTTGAAAATAGGTCGAGATGAAGTAGTAGTCTCTCACTTACAATACGCCGATGACTCTATCATTTTCGGCGAAGCAAAGAAGGAAAACATTGGAGCCTTGAAGAGTGTTCTTAGGTGCTTTAAATGGTTTTCGGGGCTTAAGATAAATTTTCATAAGAGTTGTTTGTTAGGTGTTGGCATTGGTGAGGCGGTGCTCTCAAATTGGGCAAGTGTGCTCAAATGCTCGGTGGAAACTATTCCGTTTATATATTTGGGTCTTCCAATTGGTGCAAGACCAAGACACAAGCATATTTGGTTTAAAAGTCATGGAAAGAGTGGAGAAAAGGTTGGGTAAATGGGAGAATAACTTTAGAAACTTTGGTGGACGTGTAGTGCTACTTAAAGAGGTGATCAATTTGCTAACAATCCATTATATCTCTTTTCTTAAACTCCCAACCTACATTTTAAACCGGTTAAATAAGATTAATCGACACTTTGGGGGTGTTGGTCAGATAACGGCAAAGTAAAAGACTAGAGGGGAGGGTGAATAGTCTTTTAAACTTTTGTCGATAAACGATTTCTCGTAAACCCGGGGTTTCTGATACTTAAATTCAGAGTGCGGAAGACTTTAATATAGGTAAGTGCAGAAATAATAAGTAAGTGTGTGTGTGCTTTGCTGAAAGATAAATACAGAAAGGTAAATAACACAGCAAGTATAGTGGTATCTAGAGGTGGCGTAATCCTCCAACTAATCCACTTCGGTCTTTCTAAGACCTAGAATTCACTAGAACATATAATTGAGTTCACCTTACAAAAATCCTATTCTAAGATTCTTAAACAATTGGTTCCCAACCAAATGTTCCCCTCGAGTTATTCCTCACTCCTAGAGCTAAGTACTTCATCTACTCAGATAACCTTGGAGTTATTCCCTGATTTCCCAAATCAAGTACTTCCTCTACTCCACGCCTTGATGGTGTTGGTTATAAGGTTTGTCAGAGAGGCTTCTCGTATAAATTTTGAGTTATGTTTTCAGAGAGCCTAATAGAACAAGACTACTTAATACACTTGTTCAAAGGTATGGAAATCGCCTTCATCGACTCCAAGTAATTGATGTCCGCTCGAGAATGAGCTTCGTAAAGGTTATCCGATAGCTCAACTCTTTCACTTAATAACAATCTCTTGTTAAGGTTCGTGACAACTTAGAACTATTAGTGATTCTTCAAGCAACATAAAGCTTTAAAGGGTAGTAGAGTGCTTGAGAGAATACTTTGCTAGATTGTAAGTTTGCAAGTTAGATCGCTCTTCATTGTATTCTCAAAGATCTAAGTGTGTGATATTTATAGATGAATTAGAGAGTCGCTGATGTTATCCGTTAGACACAATTCAAATTCACCTATACTTATCTTGAAATGAGTACTGTAAGTCCTTGTCTCATATCTCGAGAGAGGATCGTGCTTTAGCGGCTTTTTCGCCGATGCAATTAATGCATATGTACTATTTCTTGTCCCGTAGTCTTCAACGGATACATTAGCCTTTCGATGGCTTGCATGCTCCATACTCATGATGTCATATGTTCCGTAATCATGTTTCAAAAGTAACTAAATGTACTTAAGAAAGGATTAAGGACATAGTCTTTCCGAGTGAGACTAAACCTTGGTGTCTTCATAAATCTTGTGCAATCTCCTGCCTTGTAATCTTCTAAAAGCTCCATTGCTAGGATTGATCTTCATGGTCTTCTTGAAATAAAATTACACTCGAGACCTATAATCCTAATACAAGATTTACTAGACTAATTATACTCATGATTTCTTTTACAATGTTCAAGTGAACCAAGAGTACTTAATCACCTTTTCCGCTAAGATAGGAACATGTGATGAATGATCAAAATACTAATGATATTCCTAACAAATTTCCCCTTTTTGATCACCATCCATGACTATCTTTCAAAGTCCTATTACAAAGTTGTAATCCCGAAGAGAAAACAATCCACCACTTAATCATTTCAAATGATATTCAATTTTAGTCAATTATGCGAAAGTAAACATCAACCAAATCACAAGAAGTGACCTTTCACGATAAGTTGTCATCTATTAGAGTGTATCCGAGAGTATGATCTTCAGATAAGTATGATTACGTAATAAGATGCAACTTTTACTTAATAGAGAAAATTAGAAACAACAGAAGATTACAAAAGTAACAAAACAAACTAAGTAAATTAGAACAACAGAGAGTCCAAGCTCCAAGTAAACATTCTAAGATACTAGTCTTCAAGTCTTCAAAATTAACTTAGTTCGTAAACCTCAAGTTCTTCAAAGACCCTTTTGGATCATTGACATAATCATCCACTTTTCGCATTCTCGACATAGTCATAAAGTATCCTTCGACAGAAAGTTTTGTCTTTCGGATAAGATACAAATTTCATGGTAACTCTTGCCAAGATTGTAGTTCTTCTTCGAAAGTGTTCGACCCAAAGAGTATTTTCCCTGCACCTGTGCATGGTCTACTTGTACGTGATAGGTTGAAATACTTGTATATTTCTTCCAGATAGTGAATATCATCCAGATATTCATCCTTTGTCATGTAGAATGACTCATAGGGATGAACACCTAGCTTGTTCGCTCTGTAGGTACCATCCAGCTTTTCTTGTCTTGTGCACATCTTCCTGCTTGGGGTAAAGACAAGGAAAAGAAAGGTCCATCTTTCCGCATCATTTCTCTTTTCAACCTCAAAGTTTAGCCGCATATGAAGGTGCTCATGTTTTAGCAAATTTGGCTTCACCCATTTTAGGATCCGTCAAGATGGAGTTGGAAACTTATCATTTACAAGTAGATGTTGCGCCTGTAATCCAATACCCTTTCTTGTTCGTAATGCACCTATATGAAGACTCTTCATTCGGTCTTCACATACTCAATGTGGGCATCACCGCTTTTCTCGATGAGTTTCTTTGTTTGCTCGCCAAACGAATATCCTTCTAGCCTTTTCGTTAGGTGGCCTTCCGTCAGAGATCCTGTGACTCTTTCTTCCCCGCAATGTCAGGGTGGAAGTCCTCGAATCGACTTGGTATTTCCGTATGGGTTCTCGCTAATGGCCTTGCCGCCAGAGGAGGTTGTAAGGGGCTTGCCTTCTTCTTTTGTGAAGTGGATGTTCATCAAGATTTATTCATCCTCATCATCATCATTGATGTTCCAGCTTGTGAGGCTTGCAGCTCTCGACCTCTTACCTCACCTTCTTCGATTTTCTTCTTCAAGCTTTCGGTTGTTCCTCGAGATCCTAAGGGACTTGGTTCCCTAGTGACCATACTTCTCCTTTTCCGGCCAGTTGATCCGGAATAACTTCTTCAAAGCAGGGTGTTCCAGTGGTGTCCTTAATGACTAGTCGATTTGAGGAGGGAGATTTGATTGTTTTCTTTTCTTCCTCGCCTTTCCGAGGCATCTCTCCTTCCCCTTAGTCATGAATGATCGACTCATGATAGCATAAGCTTCGTAGAGTGATTCAAAGTTCTTCCGAGGTTGTTATGCACCGACCAATTCTTGGATTTCTTCTTTCATGTCCTTGTTTTGCCTAACCAACACTTGCTCTTTTCTCGTTGAGCTCTTCAAGAGGCTTTAGAATAGCCTCACTTGTTGAGTAGCATAAGTAGCATCCGCTAGTGCTTGATCGGCATTGTTGCCTTCTTCCCCGATCGTAGCTAAGTCTTTCCGAGAGAGAGAGCTATGTCGGTTGCTCTATTTAGCAATGCAGCACCAAATCTTTCATCTCTTCCGGGACTAATCAGAGGACTCGGTTGTCTTGAGCAACAAGTTTGTCTCTTAGTTCCAAGAAAACAAATTTTCGGACTGCTCATCACTTCAAGCACCGGAGCAGAAAATTTGAGGCGCGTAAGGGCTAGCTTTTCCTTAGTGATTAGCCTCTCATCTTCGCTTGGGAGATCAAGTTCGGGTTTATTTCAAAGATCATTCTCATAATCCTTTTCGATTGTTTGCAGAGTGGCAATCTTTTGTTTGCCTTTGAGTATGCCGCCTTCGAGAAGTAGAAGGTCTTTCGATGCAGCCTTAGCATAATGCTCTTCATCATCATTGTCATCCATGGCATCTATCTCAAAGCGAAGGTGACAACGATGGCATTTTTCAACAACCTTTGCTCATCTAGGAGTGCCGCCTTAGCATTAGCTTCTCCGAGCTTCCGAGTTTGGCTTCCTTTTCTTCAACAAGAGCTCGACACTCTAAGTCGATTCTCTTCTCCTCTTCCAACTTAAATGAGGTGTTCAACTCAACTCAAGTGGGTGATTTCTTCAATCAGGTCTTGTTCAAATTTGGGTATTTTGATGAGACTTTGGTGGTGATGATGATGGGGTTTTCGAGTATTGAAGGAGTAGCCTTTTCGCACTTCCTTTGCTAATTTTCAATCCCGCTTCTGTTGGGGATCATCATTCGATCATCATCATCATCCTTTTCTTGTCTTCGACTGGATGCTCGTAAGGAGGTTCTGGTAATCATTCTCATCGCCTTCTCTTCTTGAAACCAGTTGATCACATTAGGAAGTGTGATCATCCTCCCATTTACTTCTTCTTGCTCAAGGGTAGGTTGTGAGCTTGTCGGGCAAGGCAGACGGGTCACCATCCGCTTTGGTTTGAGCATCCGCAGCCTTTGAAAGTCCGCTAGAGTCTTTGTGCTACTTCATTTAAGAAGTTATCATCCATCGAGTGGCAAAAGAATATGATTCGTGGAAACATAGCATGGATATGGTCTTCCAATTGATTTCTATGGCCCTTTTCTCCGGGATGTCAATTACTTTGCAATTTCGTAAAGATCGCCTTTCGGGTTTCTCGCCATCGTCAAGCACTTTAGATGTTTCTTGAGAGTGCGCTTCTTAAAGGCTTGGATTAAGTTGAGTGGTACTAGACTTTGAGCTGAAAGAAAGAGATCAAGTTAGTTTTGTTCAAACTACTTGGTTAGTATCTGTGCAAAAGTAAGCTTTCGAGCATACCGTAGAAACACTAGGCTCATTTGCCGGACTTCGCTTGTTTGGGCACAGAGGCCTCAGATACCTTGATGTGAGGAGAAGTCCGATCCTCAAAGATCCTTTCTTTCGATTGAACCCGAGAAATAGAATCAAATATGTTTAGAAACTTGTTATCGTAAAAGATAAGTGGAAAATGATTTCGAGACTTCGCTTACTTCCAAGTGAGGAAGCTCACAGATCTTTCTCAAACCTTGGGGTTTCGAACCTTTTCTTGACATCGCTTGTTCGTTAGCTTTAGTTTCTCGAGGAGATGAGATCACATTCTCTCCGCCCAAGTGTTCTTCGATTGAGCCCGTAAGATAGAACAAACATATTGATTAAGTAGTGAATTTTACCAAAATTTTCTTAAGGAAAGTTTATCGACACTTACCTTCTCAACAAGGCTCAAGAACTACTTCCTCAGTGCTTTTCACCTTTGGAAACTCTTCGTGTTGGGGTGTTGGTTCCACCTCCACTACTTTCTCAATTGTAGCCTAAGAAGAGACATTAAGAATATTAGAACATAAGAGCAATTTTAGTTAGTTATTCCTTGTTCGTACATAACTTTTACCACCGTGGAACAAGCTCTTCTTGATGTTCCGAGGTCGAGGAACCTCTTCGATTCAAGGAGTGGACAAGTTTTCTTCCCTAAATTGTGTTCCAAGTCAGTTCAGAATAAATGAAGCTTATGAGTAACAAGTTAACATTTTAATGTCGATGTTAGATACAAACTACTTTTGTTACCCGAATAGAGTCGAGTTTGGGTCACTGACTAGTGGAGTTTCCACCTTTCTTTGCTCATTGTTGATCTCTCTACAATATCTTTCCGAGTCTCCATCTCGCTTGATCCCTTTCGAGAGTCGAGCTCTCTCGTAAGTTGAGGAACCTGCTCAAGAACAGGTTTTCTTTAGCTACATTAAATCGGCATTGTGAATGTGGAAGCAATGTCAACATCTTCCATCACTCTATCTTCCTCTTCCAGCCTTCTTCTTCCCCGCCGGAGGGGCTCCTTTCTTTCGAGGGGCCGAGCTTGATGCTCCTCCACGGGTCTCAACTCGGACTTTTGAATACTTGTGTAAGTACTATCATCATCGTAGTCACCGCCCAGATTGGGAGTCACCCATCTATGATATTTCTATCATCTCCGGAGATTTCGAGCAAATTGCCTGTAATTCTTGGGGCTTTCGGTGTCGCTTTTCCCGTCAACAACATCTTCTCGAGATCTTGTCTCCAAAAGGTTGTGCTTTTGTACACTTTGGGACTTAGAGGCTTTCGCTTGAGTCCTCTTTCTCGGTAACCGGAGGTCGAGCAGAGCTTACTCGAGACCTCTTCACCTTGTCAAGCGCCTTCAAGCTCTTCTCGCTTCTTCGAGCTTTCTCAAGAATAATTCTCTCCTTTTCTTCAAAGGCATGTCCGAAAGAGAGTTGGTGAATGGGATTTCTTGTCTCTTTCGATAGTTATTCCCATTATTTCCGTATGTAGCAAATTTCGAGACCAAATGCATATCGCCTTTGTCTCAAGAAGGCTATTGATGATTTTCGCCCAAATTCTCAATGTGCCCAAGAAATTTGTCAAGGCGATTTCCCCAATTAAAGTGGGTTTCGCCTTCATGCTTCTTATTCAAGATGCATCATCATCCATCTCTCCATGCTTATCCGGTTCTACTCCACCTTTGTTGCCATCAAAGCAATCGGACCGAATGAGCCAAAGTACTCCGTTGTTTCGGAGACGACCGGTTCGATGGCTTTCAACAAAGTTTGTTGGGCAACCTTTGCATTTTCAACTGGATTGCCTCAAATAGCTCCTTAACACTTTGAATCATGGAGGCATCCCCGATGTTGATGTCGTTGATTGTTCCTCGATTTTCAATCGAATAAGTTGCGTAAAGTCTTGCGCCCAGGACAATTTCTTGTCCTTAAACTTCACCGCATGTACTTCTCTTCTACATCATTCACAACTTTTGTGAAGATTTTGGAGTTGTTGTAGAACTCCAACACATCCAAAGGTGGAAAGTCCACTGGTGCAAAGACATGTAAACTTGTAGATATGGGAACTTTTCAACATTCCCAATATCGCTTTTCTATCTCGCTTGAAGAAATGACCGCAGAAACATATTTCTTCACAAGAAAAGCTCCCAATTCATCTTGTGACTTGGATTCCAAAGGATAACTTCCTAGAAGGCGCTTATTCAACACCTCGAGTTCTTTTCCTCCTTGCTTTTCAGGGAGCGTATGATGCGCCTCAGGTTCTCGTGGTCATCTTCTTGTGCCATCTCTTATATGTAGTCTTCGAGTGAGTGTTTAGATGAGTTTTGCAAGAATAATCCAGATTAGTCTATCTTTTCGTAAGACTAAGTACAAGAAGTCGAGTTAAGAAGTTTTGCAGAAATCTTGAGAGATTTTGCTATTTTGATGCAAGTATGAAATTTTGGATTTGGTAAAAGTGTTTGTCTTTTGCCCAATTCCTATATATATAGCAGACAAAACGTACATAGATACAACATACATATAGCTTAATATGAATGCGTGTCTTTGTATCTGCATAGGCGTGGTACGACCTTTGTACTTCATTAAATGCTTAGTGGGCCATGTCTGCATTTCTCAACAGACATTACTTGCTTTGTTTTAATCTCAAATTGAGATCAAACGTTTATACATCAAGGGTTTATATTGAATATCTTGTAATGATATCAATCAACAAATGGTATTGTGCCGACTTGATTGATTTTTAATATGCTACATTCATTGTGTCACTTAGTAAAGAGTAGGAACACTTAATCATTTGAGCTTATCATTCTGAGTGCCAAGTCCTTATCTTTATATTATTTATCATAAAAATGGAAAAAATACAAGACATTGGACATGTTTGACTCTTAACTTATACTTTTCGGCTTTATGTGTCTTTTCTCTTTAAGACTAAATAGTTTCCTAATTCAAGAATCGTAAACTTCAGCTTGTTCGAATGTATTCGACCCACTCTTAGTAAGTAAGTTCTAGTCTTATTTACTCATCGAGTGTGTACTATCCTTTGCCTTTCTCGGATACCCGATCCAGAATGTTTTGCCTTTCCGAGTGTTGCTACCGTAAACCTTTGCATCACTTTTTAACAACTCGGCTTCGAGAGCATGTTCTCGAGGCCTACTTTTTCTACCTTGCTTACTCAGACTTTAGAGATTCAGGACATTTTTACATTCTTAGGCAACTCCATTAACCCAAGATTATGTCTTAAGGTCAAGAACCGCTTTCAGTAGGGCTTGGTGAAGATATCGCAAGTTGGTCTTCGTGCTAATCTTGAGTATCTCTATATCGCCTTTTTCAACATGGTCTCGGCGAAGTGGTGTCTAACATCAATGTGCTTTGTTCTCGCATGGAACTTGGGGTTCGTGTGATTGCAATAGCACTTGTGTTATCACGAAAATGGGAGTTTTCTTCATCGAGTCCATAATCTCGAGTTGTTGTTGAATCCACGTAATTTGTGTTGCACAACAACCAAGCAGAATATATTCAAATCTCCGTGGTAGAAGTTGCAATTGAGTTTTGTTTCTTGCTAAACCATGAGATAAGTCTAGCTCTTAAATTGACAAGTTCCCGAGGTACTCTTCCTATCAAGCATTGATCCAAAGATAATCAAAGATCCTAATAACCAACCAAACTCAATCCACTTTCTTTAGGGTACCACAAACCTACATCTATCGCATCTTTCACATACCTTAATATTTTCATAGCAATGTTGTAGTGTGATTGCATCGGATTTGTTTGAAATCTAGCACACACACCAAGCATATCGATATCGTGTCGCTGGCAAGAAGGTAAAGTAGTGAACCTATCAATTTCCTATACATGTGTTCATCAACACTTTTATCTGATTCAGTATAGGTCATCTTGGTTCCTATGCTCATAGGTATCTTAGCATTCTTTTCAAAAGGCTTAAGATTGAACTTTGTGAGCATATCTTTTGCATACTTTGTCTGACTAATGAATATTCCATCATTGAGTTGCTTGACTTGCAATCCTAGGAAATAGTTCAATTCTCCCATCATGCTCATCTCGAATTTACTTTTCATGAGATTTGCAAAGTCATCACAAAGTTGCTTGTCCTTAGATCCAAATATGATGTCATCAACATATACTTGAACTAAGAGCAGTTTCCCATCATGATTTAAGGTAAATAAAGTTTTATCAACTTCACCTTTCTTGAAACCACTTTCGAGAAGGTATTTGGCCAAAGTGTCATACCATGCTCTTGGAGCCTGTTTCAATCCATATAGAGCTTTCTGTAGCTTGTAGACCATTCTACTTTCTGAGGAAACTTCAAAACCAGTGGTTGTTCAACATACACTTCCTCAGCAAGTTCACCATTCAAGAATGCACTTTTGACATCCATCTGATAAACTTTAAAGTCTTTATGAGCTGCAAAGGCCAGAAAGAGTCTTATTGTTCGTCCAGATAACGGCAAAGTAAAAGACTAGAGGGGGGGGTGAATAGTCTTTTAAAACTTTTGTCGATAACAAATGTTTCTCAGATATCTGAATGGATATCTGATACTTAGAATCGAAAAGGAAGACTTAATAAAGATAAGTGTAGAAACAGCTAATAAGTGTGTGTGTGTGTCAAGTATAAATACGTAAATGTAAATGACATGGAAGTATAGTGGTATCCGGAGGTATGAATCCTCCAACTAATCCACTGCTCATCGAGACCTAGAATTCACTAGAACAGTATAATTGAGATAACCTTACAAAAATCCTATTCTAAGATTCTCAACAATCGGTTCCCAACCAAATGTTCCCTAAGTTGTTCCAGCTTCTTCACAAGTACTTCCTATACTCGTAAACCTTTGAGTTGTTCCCTAGCTTCCCAAGCTAAGTACTTCCTATACTCAAAAACTTTGGAGTTATTCCTTAGTTTCCCAAATCAAGTACTTCCTATACTCCGGTAACCTTGGAGTTATTCCCTGATTTTTTAAACTAAGTACTTCATGTACTCCACGCCGGTTTTGGTGTTGGTTTCGGTTTGAGTTGTCAGATGAGCGTCTTAATAACTTTTCAGTTATTCAGATAGCTCTGTGAACTAAGTTACTTAGTACACTTTACAGCGTATGGTATCTAGTTCGATTTTACGGACCCAAGTCTTATGATATCTGTTCGAGAGAATGAATCTCAGATAGTTGATCTTTTGATTCAACTCCTTCACAGATAGCTTTGCTTGTTTAGGATCAGGACACTTAGAACTTCAGTGTTTACTCAAGATCACAAGCTTTAGTCGCAACAGAAAGCTTTGATAATAAGTAAGTTGCTTTGAGAGAGTAGGATGTTCAGAGTTCTATGTTTCAGCGTATACAATGTGTGTTTTTTTCAAGCTGTCTAAGTGTTGATATTTATAGATGAATTTGAGTACCATTTGAATAGTATCCGTTAGGCTCAAATTCGAACTATCGATATCTGTGTATAATCAGAAAGGTGTTTTGTCTTCTTCTCGGTTGCCGCTTTTACTCGCATATCTCCGTCTGCATTAAATGCATCAGACTATACTTTTGTCTTGAAGGTCAACGGAACTATGCTTTGTATCGTAGACTAGACTTGTTGTCCGATTCTTTGCACATCCTTATCTTCATTCTTCGATACCACTTGTATTTATTGAAACAACTTTGTTTGCAATATATGTTTCTCTTCGTAAACGTGGTAAATGCTCAAGGTATCCGAGAATAGATATCTCAGGACACTTTCCTTGTTTTCGATATGTATCTCATTTCTCGATATCTCTTGTGACATGCTTTGTTTGAAATCGCTCGCTTCACACAAGATATCCGCTAAGATATCTGAATAATGATTCAAGAATCTTGTGCGCTTTCTTCAAATCTTCAAAAGTTGTCGAGCTTTCATTGGATGTCTTCTTCGGTCTTCTTCATAAAAGAAAATTACATTTGAGACCTTAACATCCTATACAAGATTAGCTAGACTATCATACTTAGTGGGTTTCCTCTTTTACAATGTTCAAGTGAACCAAGAGTACTAATCACCTTTCTGAGACTAAGATAAGTCATCATGTTGCTGAACAAAATCTAAACAGATATTCTATCAAAATATCTAACAAATTTCCCCCATTTTGATCAATCAACGATGACTATCTTCCCTATTACAAATCTGGATGAGGAAACAATCCACCACTTAATCATTTCTTGAGATCTTTCAAATCATATAATTATGCGTAAAGTAGACATCAACCAAATCACAAGGTGTGATCTTCACGACAAGTTATCTTTTATAGAATACTATCCGAGAGTAAGTTCTTCGATAAGTCGCAACTTAAGATTACGTATAACTTTAATACAGAATACAGTTGAGCTCAGTCAGCAAAAATACAAAAACTACATAGTAAATTAGGACAACAGGAGTAACCAAGCTTCAAGTGAACATCCTAAAGAACTAGTCTTCAAGTCTTCAATCTTCAAGTCTTCAACAAAATTTCTATGGATCAGTCTGCAAATTTCCTATCTCCAAACCTTTTGATGTCATCAGAATAATCATAGAGAAGAGTTCGATAAGCATCTCGTGTCTCGCAAATCCACGACTTCTTTGTAGGTTTTGGTAGGATTTTTCGCAAAATGCTTGACCCAGTACTTTCCCCACTTCCAGCATGCTCTATTCGATATCTCAAAGCTTGAAGTATTCATAGATAATCTTCGATATCCGATGTCACCCTTGTATTGATCTTCCGCCGATAGAACGACTCATGTGGTTCCACAGAAGTCTTGGTCTTGTGCCTGCTCTCGTGATATTCAAAATCTTGTGCACATCATCCGCTTTCCATATGGACAATCATCGAGAGGTCCTTCTTCACGGCTTCAGCCTTCTTGACAACTTCAAAATCCAACCATGCTTTGATGTGATCGGTGTTGATCAAGGTAGGTTTATTCTTTCTCCATGCCATAAGTCGCTTGAGGATTGGTTCGAAATCTTGAATTTACCAATAGATTCTTAAGTTCCGTAATCCAATAGCCATTTTTCGTTTGATGCACTCAGATGAGGAATCATTGTCATACTTCACATACTCAATTTGGCTTCTTCCGCCCGAGTGGAAGTCGACTTTGTCTTTGTTCAGCCTCACCGTCCTTTTCTCTTGAATTCTCTTTGGGGTTGTTGCTTGAAGAACTACCACCGGATAGACTTGGTATTTCCAGAGGGTGTTTTAGTGCCAGTGGCTTTGCGGCATGGGCCCGCCAGCTTTCAAGTTTCCTTTTCTCGTGAAGAGGAGCTTCATCTTCATCGCCTCTTCATCATCTTCATCAAGATCAATTCTTGTGAGATCTTTGCAGCCTTCTTCATTGCCTGTGGACTTGATTTGACCTTCTTCTTCTTCTTCAAGATTCATCAATCCTCTAACTTGTCTTCTCCTCGAGCCTCGGTACTTTCGAGGTTTCGTGCCGGCCCTTGTTACCATTTTGGTTTCTTCAAGAGGTCTCCGGGAAGCAATTTTAGCTTGAGAAGGATTCATAGATTCGAGTGGTGGTGGAAGTTTTCTTCTTCCTTTCCGAGCGACCAGCCCCAAATTTCTTCTTGTTTTCATCTCCTTCTTCCCATTCCCCGACTTTGAGGTCCAGATTTGTACTTTCTTTCCCCTTAGTCATTGTCATGACTCACCTCATAAAGGAACTGAGAGAGTCAAAATGCCCTTGTAAATAGTTGTGGCAGTGACCAACTTCTCAAGTTCTTTGAGCTCCGATTTTGCTTGATAAGTCCATTGTCCTTATCAATGAGCTCGCCAACGGGCCTAGGATGGCATCCGCTTCAAAGCAGTAACTTGCCTCTTGAAAAGCTTTTTCAGCTAAAGACACATCATCGCCCTTGTCATTCCTGATCTTTCGAGCAATGATCATGCTAGTTGTTCTCGAGTGATGAGCTCATGAACTTTCTCATTTCGTAGGGACCGAGGCAATTACTTCCTTGTTTTGTGAAGACATCTCCTTATTCGTGAGTAGCTAGTACTGCACCGCCATGTATTCATGGGAGTGGACGTCATGCTTGTTGTTGAAGATTGTAGGAGCAATCAACTTTCTTTTTAAGTGAGAAACCGCTAGATGTTCATGGCGTGTCCCGCCAAAGTCTTGTCTTCTTCATCATCCGAGGATTAGCCTGGATCTTCATCCTCTCGACATTTTCATCAATCAGACAAGTCCAAAGAACCATCTCGTAGATTGGTTTCTTTCCTTTCGAGGAGGATGGTGCTTCTTTCAAGAGGATGCAGCCTTAGCATCATGCTTGACTTGACATACTTCTTCAAGACGAGTTCTTTGGTGATCTCGAACAAAGATCCCGTAGCTCTTTAACCTCGTAGTAAGCAATCATTTCTTCTAAGTATGGATCTTGTAGTTGATCAATCTTATCTGGATTTAGCTATTTGATCTTCCGCTTGAAGATGGAGCTGTTGTTCTTCTTCCAACAGTTGTCTGAGTTGAGCACTTCTGGTTTGAGTGTTTAATATTTTCTGATCGGTTTCTTCAGAAAGCTCAACTACTTGTTCAGTAGTAACTGCGTGTTGAGAAGATGGATGAGTAGATTTCTGAGGTGATGAAGACGGAGATTTCGTGAAGTCTTCTCGCTTTGCTTTTCAAAGCAATTGAGGCATTGTTTCTCCGTGAAATTCCTCCGTCCTCGCAGGAGCATCATCATCATCCTTTTGTCATTATCATCCTTTGGTGGTGATCATGGAGGTTCATCAAAGAAATTTTCATTCATTTCTTCCTCCTCATCATCTTCAGATACAAGATTGATCACTCGGGATAGTGATCTTCGCCCATTAACTTCTTCTTGTTCGTAAGGTATGAATTGCGAGTCTGGGCAGAATCGCTTGAATGCCATCTAATCATGTCTCACCATCCGCCTGCTCAAAGGCATGTATCAAACTATGCGCCACTTCTCGAAAAGTCCTCGTAGTAGTCAGAATCGTATGTTGTTCAGAGCGTAACATTGCTTCGACATATGTTTGTGTCAAGAGCTCGTGTCTGCCCGTTGGTTGATCATTATTCTCAATATTTCAGAGATCGAGCACCTTAACTTCGCCATTTCTTGAAGCATTGAATGTGCTTTGGCAAAGTGTGAGCTTTGAAGAAGTGAAGTAGTCCCTTGTTTCTTCAATGGGAACTCGCTGCATCTGCTTGAGCCTCGAAAGAAAGAGTTTTGAGTGAGTTTCAAAACTTTGGTAGATATCTGAGTAGAAGTGTAGTTTAGTTTCGAGTTACCCGAGTATGAACATCGCTCGTATACTTGTTCTCTGGGACAATTGGGGTCTCAGACATCTTGTGGTGAGGTGGAGACTTGAAGTCGGTCCTCATCAACCTTTCTTTCGAACTCGAGAATTAACATTATCACAATACTTAGGAAATTTTATCAAGAAGAACTTTAAGTGACAAGTCGATATCCGAGAGGTCAATTACCTCCATGGGAGGCTCAGATATTATTCTCGAGACTTGTGCCTCTCGAATCTTTCGTGATGAAGCCTTGATGCCTCATCAATTTCCATAGGTGGGATGTCGCAACTTTGTCCCTTGCACTTCTACTGATCGAGCCTCGTAAGTAGATAGTATTGAATAATTTAGAAGAAGTTTTAAGATAACCTGTGATGAAGAGTACTTATCACCGATTTTCATATACCTTCAAGTTTGAAAGCTCGTTGATGTGTGCTTCAAACCTTGTTGGTTTCGGGTTTGTCTCCGCATTTATGCCTTATCTTCTTCCATCTCACTGAGCTCGTAGAAACATTTATCATTAATGAGCATACAAAAATTTTATGAAAAGTTAGTTCTCTTTAAGAATCATTTACCGTGGCATAGCTCGATTTCTCAAGAGTCGAGGTCAAGGAACCTCTTTTTCAAGATTCGAGGTAAGCTTTTCACTTCCTCTTGTTTTTCCGCTTCTAACTCAGAATAAAGAAATTTTATATAAGGTAACAAGATTTATAAGTATAAAATTTTCACAAGGTAAGAGTTAAACCACCATTTACCCGAAAAGCCAGTCGATTGGTCTCTCGAACTTGTGACCTTTCTATACATTGGTCGCCTTGTCCAGCTTCAGCTTTTGTTTGAAGTTTCGTACTTCACACCTTCCCGAGTATGCAACTCAGTTGCCTCCCGGTTGATCATTCGAGTAGATGTCTCGCTTGATCCTCTCATCGAGTCAGAACCCGCTCAATTATGTGATTTTCTTCAAATCAGTATTCGGGTATTTCAAAATGGAGTTCATTTACCATTTCATCAACCACTTGTGGCTGTTGTGGTTGTTGTGTTTGTGGTTGTTGTGGTTGTCCGGAAGCGTAAGATTGATCAAGAGAATGTTCTTCCATTCTTAGATGTGGCATTCCCATCAAGATTCCGCCAATACTAAGATACCACTCATCGTGGCTTTGTGAAGTTGTGCAAGAGAGTCATTCCCGATGATGTGTTTGCACCAACAACCTTTGCTATAGGTTCAAGAACCTGTGGTGTAGTTCTTCTTCGATACCTTATCACCAAGCTACTTGTTTAGTAACCTTAGCCCTCTTTGATTTTTCTAGGACTTGAGAGATGACTAATTCATCATCTTCATCGCCGAGCTCTCATCAAGATTGGGAACCGATTGTCCATTATTCTGCGGTTTCGCAGATGGGGCTTCGTGTTTTCACCACTTTCGCAAAGATTCATGAGTTCATCAAAGGCTTTCGCATTAGTCGCAACATTTCCGAAAGCACTTTCTCTGCCGAGTCTACTTGTTCAAGAGGGTGATAACTCTTTTGGTATTGATGAGTTCATCCGCCATGTTTGTAGATATCCAGAATTGTCAACCTCTTTAGGTGTGTCTTCGATTTGCCAGACTTCTTTCTTCAAGTTCGGGCTTCTTGGTCGCAACCTTTATTCAGATATCTTTTCAGATTTTCTCTTAGACCTTTCGAGACCCAAGAACCTTTTTCATCGATTTGTGTACTCATACTTGTAGAGTAAGTTATCCGTTATTTCAAATTGCCTCTCGAAGTTCAATGCTGCTTTTCCAAAGAAGTAGCATATCTTCGCACTATATCCCATCGGGCCTTCGCTCAGCTAGTCCTTTAACAATCTTAAGCTCAAGCCTTCAATCTTCTTCACAAATTTCATGAAGGCGCATTTTCCCAGCTTGAAAGGGTTTTCCAATTTTGTCTTTCGTCGATTCAGCAAAGAAGAACATCATGATCCATCGCTTTGGCTTATCCGGTCAAGACCTCCTTGTAGACCATCAAAGCATCCGTGAAGAATGCAAGACAAGACATCCCAAAGTTGAACCAACAGATGTCCGGTTCGGATGTCGCTAAGTTTGAACTCAAGGTGTATCCGATTTCAAGATCACACACATCATCAGAAAGTTCTTTGACACCTTCAAGTAGTTCCTCATCCTCGGTGTTTATTTCAAAATCCTTTCCAAGATTTTGAACCTCAAACAACTTACGAAAGTTGTTAAGTCCGTATGATTTCCTTTCCTCGATCGAGGTTTTGATAGACACTATTTCAAAGGTTTTCAGATACACAGGAAATTATCCTGGAGTTGTTGTAAAATTCCAACACATCAAGTGATGAAATTCCACTAGGGCAAGCAGATACAAAGCCCTTGATTTGTGCCTTTTCAACATGTCAAGAATTAGCTTTCTGTCGGCTTGGTTCTCTATTCCAGACGTGAGGTATTCCTCAACCATGGCACCACCCCAAATCATTCTGTGACTTGAAGTCCAATGGTCAGGATTGAAAGCTCCTACCAGTCGATTGTTAATAATAACTAACTCGTGCTTGCTTTTCAAAGCATCAAAGGAGGATCGATTTCTGTGTAGAAGTGTTCTTGGAGGCCATCTCTTTATATAGTAAGGATTTGAATCTTGTGTTTGAAATAGATTCGATTGAGTGATTCTTTTCAGAAAAACTTAATCAAGATTTGCAGAGATTTTAGAGAAGTTGCAGAGGATTAGGAGAAGGTTTTTATTGCTTTGATGTAAGTTGAAATTTGGATTAGGCAAAAGTGATTTCATTTGCAAAATCCTGTATATATATAGCAAGTGAATCTCAATGCATAAATACATACAAATTGATTTTGTGTAATGATTCGTGATTTGCAAGTCGCATGATCAAAAGTAGTTTTGAGATTAAATGCTTAGTGGGCCATGTCCTAATTTCAACAACCCACTATTTATCGTGAATTAATTTATGCTGCTCAGATCAAGCGCTTGAATTCATCAAGGGTCACCATTGCTTTCTCCAAAGAATGATCACAATCAACAAATGTAATTGTGCCCATTTAATGAATTTTGCTATTAGCTATCCGAATCACAATTGCTTTGAGCAAGGACACCGTCAGATCGAATCATTTTATACTTAGGATTTTTCCAAGTTTTCATCAAGATAGAAATAATGCGAGTTTCAAGAGAGTAGTCGATCGCAGATAGTTATACTATTCTCTTTAGTGTTCCCTGCTTATAGAATGATTCGTATATCCGAGTTCCGCCTCGTAGATCTTAAACTATCTTTTTGCTCTTTAGCCTTTTTGACTTCTGGGTTCCCGTTCCAGATACCTCTTCTCTCTTTTCTGGATACCCGTTCCAGATACCTCTTCTCTGGATGCCCGTTCCAGATACCTCTTTTCTGGATGCCCGTTCCAGATACCTGAATTTTTTTTTTTCAGTTCATTGGTAGTTCCATTAGTCCAAGACTATGTCTTAAGGCTAAGAATCTACTTTCTTGTAATGGCTTAGTGAAGATATCTGCAAGTTGGTCTTCAGTCCCAACTTGAGTATCTCTATATTGCCTTTTTAAACATGGTCTCTGATGAAGTGATGTCTAACATCAATGTGCTTTGTTCTGGCATGAAATTTAGGATTCTGTGTAATCGCAATAGCACTTGTGTTGTCACAGAAAATGGGAGTTTTCTTCTCATCGAGTCCATAGTCTTTAAGTTGTTGTTGTATCCACAGAATTTGTGTTGCACAACAACCAAAGAAGAATATATTCACCTCTGGTAGAAGTTGCAATTGAGTTTTGCTTC
Source organism: Plantago major (assembly GCA_026545765.1). Lineage (NCBI taxonomy): Eukaryota > Viridiplantae > Streptophyta > Magnoliopsida > Lamiales > Plantaginaceae > Plantago > Plantago major. Next base: position 90,306 of record JAIFAC010000093.1, on the reverse strand, counting down.
TTGCTAAACCATGAGATAAGTCTAGTGCCCAGAAACTGACAAGTTCTCGAGGTGCTTTTCCTATCAAGCAATGATCCAAAGATAATCAAAGAGATCCGAGTACCCAAATAAACTCAATTCACTTTCTTTAGGATACCACGCCCTACATCTATCAGATTCTTCACATACCTTAATATTTTCATAGCAATGTTGTAGTGTGTTTGCATTGATTTGTCTCAAATCTAGCACATACTCCAACAAAGATATTGAATATCGTGTCTACTTGCAAAGGAGGTAAAGTAGTGAACCTATCAATTTCCTATACTTATGTTCTTCAACACTCTTATCCGATTCAAGATAGGTCATTTTGGTTCCAATGCTCATAGTATCTTAGCATTCTTTTCGTAAGCTTAAGATTGAATTTTGTGAGCATATCTTTTGCATACTTTGTTTGACTAATGAATATTCCATCATTGAGTTGCTTGACTTGCAATCCTAGGAAATAATTCATTTCTCCCATCATGCTCATCTCAAACTTGTTTTTCATGAGATTTGCAAAGTCATTACAAAGTTGCTTGTCCTTAGATCCAAATATGATGTCATCAACATATATTTGAACTAAGAGTAGTTTCCCATCATGATTTAAGGTAAATAAAGTTTTATCAACTTCGCCTTTCTTGAAACCACTTTCCGTAGGTATTTGGCCAAAGTGTCATACCATGCTCGAGCTGCTTTCACCATACAGAGCTTTCTGTAATTTATAGACCATTCTACTTTCTGAGGAAACTTCAAAGCCAGGTGGTTGCTCAACATAAACTTCTTCTGGAAGTTCACCGTTTAGGAATGCGCTTTTGACATCCATCTGATAAACTTTGAAATTTTTATGAGCTGCAAAGGCTAGAAAGAGTCTTATTGCATCCAATCTGCAACTGCATATGACTCATCAAAATCTAAGCCTTCACCGAAAGAATCCTCGGCAACCAATCTTGCTTTGTTTCTGGTTATTTCACCAGTTTCATTCATTTTATTTCTGAAAACCCACTTAGTTCCAATCACAGATATTCCTTCTATAAATGGAACTAGTTTCCAGACTCTATTTCTCTCAAATAGATCCAACTCTTCTTGCATTGCAGAGATCCAGTCTTGGTCTCCTAATGCTTCTTCTATACTTTTAGGTTCAATATTCGAGATGAAACATCCAAAGAGAGAATCAAGATTTGCAAACTATTGCTTCCTCTAGTCCCAACACCCCGATTAATCGTCCAATTATATCCTTTGTAGGATGATCTTTGATCCATTTCATCAAAGGTTTAGTGCTAGTAGGATCAATATCCAGTGATCCAATGTGAATCACTAAGATTTTGATTTGATACTTTTCAAAGATTCAAGATATCCGATATATGAGAAATGTCATGGATATCTGACACTTTTTTAGTGTTAGAGATATCTGAGACATGCATTTAAGCATTCTTATTTTCAGATACCTCTCCATGATGAAGGTTCTCAGTAACCTGTTCCATTTCTGGAAAACTCATAGGAAATTCCTCATCATGTTTGTGAGTCATCTTGTTGTTACTAGTTTTCAAGCTTTTCTTCACGTAGTCATCCTCACTTTCCATAACGATGTTTTTCCTTTCTCGAGGATTCTTCTTTAGTATCCTCAAAGAATAGTTCTTGAACTTTTCCGAGAGTTCATCAAGAGGAGGTGTTTTCTTACTTCCTTCATAGAATACAACATGAACTAATTCTTCAATTTTCTTTGTTCTTTGTTGTAAACTTCTATTGCTTGTGGAATAGCCAAGAAAACACCTTCATCCGCCTTTTCGTTGAAATGTTCTCGTAAAAACTTTCCCATTGTTTAGAACAAAACATCTACAACCAAATACTCTCGATGTTTGATATTAGGAGGTCTTCCAACCATAATTTCATAGGGGGTCCTGTCATGATGTTTGTTTATCAAGCATCTATTCTGTGTGTAGCAGGCTGTGTTTACAGCTTCAACCCAATATATTTCACTTATCTCAGTGTCAGCTAGCATTGTCCTTGCAGCTTCTCTAAGGGTTCTGTTTTTCCTTTCTGCAACACCATTTTGTTGAGGTGTTCTTACAGAGGAAAGTTGGTGTTGTATACCTTGCAGTACAAACTCCTTTATGTAATCGATTGACAAACTCAACATGATCCTGCTCGATTGCGTATACCTTTTCATTTTTCATGATCTCAAGCTTTTTCAGCAAGTTTGGTATCTCCACCCTGGCATCAGATTTGTGTTTCAGAAAGACAACCCAAGTGAATCTTGTGAAGTCATCTACAACAACTGCATTCATATTTCTTTCCTCATAACTAGTTACGATGATTCAAAAGATCCATATGTAAAAGTTGCAGGGTCTAACACTAGAGTGTCCGATTTAGACTTGAAAGAGATCTTAGATTGTTTCCATCCGACAAAGTAATGTATACCATCCTTTCGAAAGATGTTTTGGGAAGACCAACCACTAACTCTTTCTCGCAAGTCTATTCGTAGTTTTGAAATTCAAGTGACTCATTCTTTCGTGCCATAACCAAGGTTCTCTTAGGTGACCAGATTGACTCACCATGAGACATTCTTCAACAGGCGTATGCCTAGTCGGCAACATAAAGATCGCCTTTCCACCTAAGACCAACTAAGCTTTTGACTCATTGTCAATTAGTTTGCAGATTTAGCTTTGAATTTAATAGTAAACCTCATTCGCAAACCGACTCATGCTAAATAGATCAGATTTCAAATCCTTAACATGTAATACGCTGATTGTTAAAGTTCTAATTTGACGCTGCCAAATCAGAGAGGGATTTAATTCTCCTCCAAGAAACTGATGTCCGTCCCGTGGTTGCAAGCTTTGTAGTCAACAGATTTGCTTTTCTCTGTCATGTGCTTTCCGTGATCCACTATCAAATAGCCATTGTGCTTGGTCCAGAGGCATTCTGCACACAACAGAATGTGAGATTGTGTTCTCATATCTTTGATGGAACCGTCAATTAAAAGTTCTTCCAAAGAGGAATCCATTTTGAGTGAATTTCTTTGAAATATGCTTTCTCCGACAGAACGAAGGAGGAATTCTATTTGAATGAAAGTTATCATTAGTAAGAATTATTTTCTTCCTCGGTGTGTTCCTAGGTGCTCCATATGATGCTTTCAGACACTGTCAGTTTCTTAGTTTGCTTTTCAAAGAACTTAGCCTTCCTTGCGACATTTCTTCTAGCCCTGCATTCAGATTTTCAAAGGCTTGATTTAACTTCCACTGATAATTGCTTTGAGAAATTTAGCTTTGCCATCGCTCTTGCTCCTTGTACTCATGAGCAAGTTGTTTTCCGATGCCTCGTAGCTAATACTGCTTTGAGCACTTGAAGCTATCTCGAGATCTTTTCTCGCCACTTTGCTAGTCTCGTCGATCCAATTTCTTCCGTAAAAGTGACATGGGAGAATTTGCCACCCTCGCAATTCTACCTTTTGAGAGACATAGCATCGTGGGTGTTTACACTTTTCAAGGTTGTGTTTCTTTTCGTAGACGCATCAACAGCTTGCTTTTTACTTGTTTTTCCCACAAAGGTTTAGTCGCAATCGCTTTCCTTTGTCAACAATCTTTGTCTTTTCACCGATACTATAGATTGCATGGAACCGCCTTTGAACGAGTACTTACAATGTTCTCTTCTCCTTACTCTTATTCGTAGTAATAGAGCAATCTCTGAGTATTCAGCCCAAGTCCTTTCTTTTTCAAGGATCTCTTAAGTAAGATTGTACTAAAGAAGAGTGTCACTAGCTTTGGCATAAGATTGAAAAGATAGTTCTTTCTTCTCGAGTTCCTTATTTTCGTAAAGAAGATTTTCATAATTCTTCAGAATCTCACCTATCGCTTCTTCATGTGACTTTTTAGTTCGTATATCCGAGCTTTGAGAAATGCGCCAAAGATCCTTTCTCTCGTAATCTTTAACTAATTGAGAATTTTCCTTTTCAAGAGAATTCTTTTCTTCTTCAAGGTTTTCGCCTAGCTCGGATCATTAGAAATTCTCTTTCATAGATGTCAAGTTCTTTCCGAGATTTTCTAGATTTTTATTTCCTCTTCATCACTTTCATAAGTGTAGCAAGAAGTATGTGTTACCTCATCAGCCATAAGACGCTTTTCTATGTTGAGATGTCCGTCCACAATCTCAAAGAACTCCACACATTTCATTCTTCTCGAGGTCAAGTCGATTATATCATGAGTAACTCCACATAATTCGGTGATGGTAGGTTGAATCATCCGAATTGTCATCTTCGTAACTGCTTCAACGCCTAGAGCATCCAGCTTGAATTTGGATTTTCTTTCTTTCTTCGCTAACAAAGCTTTCGGCTTCTTCAAGATTCTTCTATCTTTCTTGTCATTCCTTAGTTTGTCGAGGCGTGACAATCCTTCTTGAAGTGGCCAGATTTACAATAGAAACAGATATCGCTTCAATTTCGCTTCCTCAAGACATGATGCTTTCTCGAAATGGGCTTGTTCAAATGAGCTTTGCATATTTTCAGATCGTGATAGTTCGAGCCTAGATGCTTTTTCACTTTCTTCGACTTTTCTTCTCTCAATTTCTCGATCGACAAATTTACTCATTTGCTTTGGAAGAGCATCCTCGCCTCCTCCTTGCTTTTCTTCTTTTAAGTTCCTTGATTAACTAGAGCAACATTCTGCAACTTTTCATTGTTTGTTCTCTCGAGTTGTCTCATAGTCAATAAAGAGCAAGATGAGAGAAAGTTCCATCGAGTGATATTCGCATACCTCGTTGAAATAAAAGAATTTAGTATGTTCCAACAGGGTTAAGACTTCGACAATAGTCTTAATCTTCTCCGATCGAGAGTATCTATCGCTTTCCCAAGTGTCGCCATATCACTCATAAGAGTGGTAACCGAAATCAAGTTCTTCCAGTTTCATGGGACCTTGTTTGAAATTTTGAAATTTCAACTTTAGAACTTCAACTTGTTTTCCTCGGTTTTGGCCCGCACAGATTTCTTCAATCACTTGCTGTAACTTCATTGCTTTAGCACCTTTAATCATATGTGCTCCGTGTCGATCCGATGATGATGTTACGAAGCTTGACCATCCAGACGATTCCTCTGCATCTTCCGATGTCCAGAGTTCTCCGGCTTCGGTTCGTAAATAACGTGACCAAGAGATCTTCCACTAGTCGACGATCCGCTTGTGAAGATCCTTCGCTTTGATCTCTGCTCTTCCACTTGAAACCTCCATGACTTGCTTAAGTTGTTGAATGACTATCGGGCCATTCTTTATTACTTCGATCATCTCGTCACTAATGGCTTCAAGGTGGAGCATCATGTTATTTTTCCATTTCGTAGTTCTTCGGTTTGAGAACGGGTGCATCACTGAGACATACTTGCACACTTAACACAAATTAAATAGTCCTCAAAAGGACAAAGTTCCTTCACCAACTGGGATCTAGGTTCAAAGGTATATCAGTGAACCTCCCGCCCGATACCACTTGTCGTCCAGATAACGCAAAGTAAAAGACTAGAGGGGGGTGAATAGTCTTTAATACTTTTGTCGATCAAATGTTTCTCGATATTCCGAATGGATATCCGATACTTAGAATCAGAAAGGAAGACTTAATAAAGATAAGTGTAGAAACAAATTAATAAGTGTGTGTGTTGTCAAGTATAAATACGTAAATGAAACGACATGCAATAAGTATATGGTATCCGGAGGTGGAGTAATCCTCCAACTAATCCACTTCGTCTATCGAGACCTAGAATTCACTAGAATGTATAATTGAGATAACCTTACAAAAATCCTATTCTAAGATTCAACAATCGGTTCCCAACCAAATGTTCCCCTGAGTTGTCTCAGCTTCTTCACCAAGTACTTCCTATACTCAAACCTTTGAGTTGTTCCTCAGCTTCCCAAGCTAAGTACTTCCTATACTCAAAAACTTTGAGTTATTCCTTAGTTTCCCAAATCAAGTACTTCCTATACTCCAGAACCTTGGAGTTATTCCCGATTTTTAAACTAAGTACTTCCCATCTACTCCACCGGTTTTGGTGTTGGTTTCGCTTTGAGTTGTCGATGAGCGCCTTAATAACTTTCATTCGCTTATTCAGATAGCTCTGGAACTAAGTTACTTAATACACTTTACAGTGTGGTATCTAGTTCGATTTCAATTAAGTCTTTATGATATCTGCTCAAGAGAATGAATCTTTATAGTTGATCTTTTGATTCAACTCCTTCACAGATAGCTTTGCTTGTTTAGGATCAGGACACTTAGAACTTCAGTGTTTACTCAAGATCAAAAGCTTTAGTCGCAACAGAAAGCTTTGATAATAAGTAAGTTGCTTTGAGAGAGTAGGATGTTCAGAGTTCTATGTTTCAGCGTATACAATGTGTGTTTTTTTCAAGCTGTCTAAGTGTTGATATTTATAGATGAATTTGAGTACCGTTTGAATAGTATCCGTTGGGCTCAAATTCGAACTATCGATATCTCGTATAGTAATCAGAGGTTTTGTCTTCTTCTCGGGTTGCCGCTTTTATTCGCATATCTCCGTCTGCATTAAATGCATCAGATTATACTTTTTGTCATGTAGTGTCAACGGAACTATGCTTTGTATCAGAGACTAGACTTGTTGTCTGATTCTTTGCACATCCTTATCTTCATTCTTCAGATACCACTTGTATTTATTGAAACAACTTTGTTTGCAATATATGTTTCTCTTTCAGAAACGTGGTAAATGCTCAAGGTATCTGAGAATAGATATATGTGGACACTTTCCTTGTTTTCAGATATGTATCTCATTTCTCATATATCTCTTGTGACACAGTTTGTTTGAAATCGTTTCGCTTCACAAGATATCCGCTAAGATATCCTAATAATGTATCAAGAATCTTGTGCGCTTTCAAATCTTCAAAAGTTGTTGAGCTTTCTGCTTGGATGTCTTCTTCTTGGTCTTCTCTTCATAAAAGAAAAATTACATTTTGAGACCTTAACATCCTATACAAGATTAGCTAGACTATCATACTTAGTGGGTTTCCTCTTTTACAATGTTCAAGTGAACCAAGAGTACTAATCGCCTTTCTGAGACTAAGATAAGTCATCATGTTGCTGAACAAAATCTAAACAGATATTCTATCAAAATATCTAACACTTATCGCATCCAATCTGGCAACTGGTGCATATGACTCATCAAAATCTAAGCCTTCACCGGTGAATCCTCAAACCAACCTTGCTTTGTTTCGTTATTTCACCAGATTCATTCATCTTGTTTCGAAAACCCACTTGGTTCCAATCACGTATATTCCTTCTACAAATGGAACTAGTTTCCAGACTTGTTTCTTTCAACCGATCCAACTCTTCTTGCATCAGTAGATCCGCCTTGGTCTCTTAATGCTTCTTCAATAGTTTTAGTGTTCAATGTTTGAGATGAAACATGCAAAGAGAGAATTAGCATTTTCGGCTATTGCTATCCTAGTCCTAACACCTTGATTGATTAGTCCAATCACATCCTTGCGTGATGATCCTTGATCCATCTCATCATGGGTTTGGGGCTAGTAGGTCAACATCTATGTGATCCTAATGTGAATCACTATGATTATGACTTGATACTTCTTCAAAGATTCATGACATTTATACCACGTAGGCGTTGAATGTCCGACACTTGCTCAAAGTGAGGGCTTTCTCGACATGCTCACCAGAGAGGTCATTTCGCAATTAGCTCTCGATGAACATCTTCGCCATTTCGAAATCTCATAGAAAATTCTTCATCATGTCCGAGAATCATCCGTTGTTACTAGGCATTTCATGCTTTTCTTCGCCGAGTCATCCTCCTTTCCATAATGATGTTTTTCCTTTCGAGGGTTCTTCTTCGTAATCCTTTAACATTAGTTCCTTGAACCTTCTCGAGAGTTCATCGAAAGGGGTGATTTATTGCTTTTAATGCCTCACCATGAGACATTCTTCGCCAGGCGTATGCCCAATCGCAACATAAAGACTACCTTTTCGCCGAGCAACCAAGACCGTCCGCTTTGACTCATTGTCAATAAGTTTGCAAAACTTTGCTTTGAATTTCACAAAGAATCCTTGTGCAAACCGGCTCATGCTAAATAGATCAGATTTCAAACCCTTAACATGTAATACGTCAAGAATTGTTAAATATCCTAATTGACGCTACAATCCTGCAGAGGGATTTAATTCTCTCCAAAGAAATGATGTCCGGTCTAGTGTTGCAAGCTTTGTAGTTGATTTAGATTTGCTTTGTCTCCGTCATGTGCTTTCCGCATCCACTATCAAATAGCCATCGAGCCTTAGTCTAAGAGGAGTTCGCATAAAACAGAAATGAGTTAGGTTCTTGCTTCAGAGATAGAACCATTTAGACTAAACATTCTTCCAAAGAGGGAATCCACATTTTAGTGAATTTCTTGGGAGTTTGTTTTTCTAACTTGATCGTAAGGAGATGCAATGAAATTAGTAATTTTGATCTCAATCTTCCTTCTTGGGGTGTTTCTAGGTGTTCCTTTGGTGCTTTCTCGATCCTGGTTTGGGGTTGCTTTTCAAAGAACTTAGCCTTTCCGCCGTGTTCCTTCTAGCTTTGGCATTCAGTTTTTCAGGGTTTGAGATTTCTTCCACTTCTTATTGCTATGCAATATCACCAAGGCCATTGTTCTTGTCCTTCCTTATATTGTTGTAAAAGGACTTTTCCAATAGCACGATAGCCAATGCCATTTCGAACACCTTCGCTTTCTCAATGCGGTCTTCGTAAGCCTTACTAGTTTCGCACCATCTTTATTTTCATAAATGGTATAGTTGAGAATTTGCCTATTCCAAAATTCTTCCCTTCTTAGTAATATAGCACCGTGGATGGTTGCATGTTCGAGGGTTGTGTTTCTTTCGTAAACCTTATCCACATAATTCTTGTGAACTTGTTGTTCTTTCAAAGGTCGAGTTGCTACTCTTTCCTTTGTCAACTACCCTAGCTTTTTGACCAATGCTATAGGTGGTTGAAGAACCATTCTGTTGACTTTTTACAAAGGTCAACCTATCATCACCCTTCTTCAGAGGAGACGAATTGCTTGATTGTTCATCAAGTCCAAGTCCACCTTTCTCAGAGGAATCTCTTAGATATGATTGAACCTCGGAGAGTGTCACTAGCCTTTGCATAAGATTGAAGGATAGCTCTTTCTTCGAGTTCCTCATTCTCGTAAAGCCTTCATCATTTTCTTATTAAGTTCATCCAAGGCTAGTTTGTGAAAATTTTCATTTTATATCCGACTTTTCGTATGGGCTATTTCAAATCTTGTTCTCAGATACCTCGTTAGCTCGTAAACCTCTTTTCAAGAGTTTCTTTGCTTTCCTCTAGAATTCGGTTTGATTGTGCTTCCGTAAATTCTTTCTCATAACGATCCAATTCACTCGATTAACTCCAGATGCTCAATTCCATCATCACTCTCATAGTACGTAAATTGTGAAATGTTAGTTACCTCATCAGCCATAAGACACATTTCAATGTTGAGATGTCCGGACCAAATCTCAAAGAACTCCACACATTTCATTCTTCTTAAGGCCGAGTCGATTACGTTGTGGGTGATTCCACACAATTCGGTGATGGTAGGTTTGGTTATCCGAATCTCCATCTTTAATCATCTCAATATCTAGAGCATCAAGTTGTATTTGAATCTTTTCCTTTCTTCACCAAGAAGGCCCTTTGATTTCTTTTGTAATTTCTTCTGTCCTTCTTGTCACCTATCTTGAGCTTGTTTAAAGCAGGGCAATCTCTCTTGAAGTGACCAGGCTTTTGACAATAGAAGCAGATATCATTTCCTATCTCTGCTGATTCAGTATTAACACCTTTCTGAATGGGGGTCTTCAGAGAGTTGTTTAGTTGAATGTTCTTGGCATCGATGATAGTTGGGCTAGATGCTTTTTCACTTTTCTTTAGCTTTTCTTCTCTCAATCTTCGACTCACAAATTTATTCATGCGCCTTAACGCTGCCAGCATTTTCTTCGGCGCCTTTGGTATCTTTCTTTCGTAGTACCTTGAGAGACTAGAGCAACACTTTGCAACTTCTCAAATTGCTTGTTCTCTCTGTGTTGTCTCATAATCTACAGTAGCAAGATGAGAGAAGAGCTCTACTGGAGTAATATTCGCATTCCTCGGTTGAAATAAAAGAATTTAGTGTGCTCCCAACAGGATTGAGACTTCCGACAATAGTCTTAATCTTTTCCGACGGGAGTATCTGCTTTCACCAAGTGCAGCCATATCACTCATAAGAGTAGTAAACCTGAAATCAAGTTCTTCCATATTTTAAGAGGTACCTTGATTGAAGTTTTGGAACTTCAATTTAAGAACTTCGAAATTGTTTTCTTTGGTTTTCTCCGCATGCATTTCTTCAATCAATCGCGTGCAACTTTCGTCGTTTAGCACCCACGCTTTAATCGTATGTGCTCAGTGTCGATCCGATGATTATATTACGAGCTCGACCATCCAATCTATGTCTCGCATCTTCGTATGTCCAGAGCTCTCGCTTGTCTTCATACATAATGCTTCCGAGCAACATGACCACTATCACTAGCGCCCATGTCCTCGCTTCCATCTTCCTTGTTCGAGGCTTTTCTTCCGTAAACCTCTGGACTTGTTCGAGTTGTCTCGATTTTGATAGGCCCTTCATTGATGACATAGATCATCTCATCACTAATGGCCTCCAGATGAAGCATCATGTTGTTCTTCCATTTCTCATAGTTTTCTGGCTTCAGAACGGGTGCATCACCCAGAGACATACCTGCACACTTAACACACAAATTATATAGTCCTCAGAAAGGGACAAAGTTTCTTCACCTATCTGGGGATCTAAGTTCAGTGCAGAAGGCTTGGGAACCTCCCGCTCTGATACCACTTGTTGGTCCAGATAACGGCAAAGTAAAAGACTAGGGGGGGGGTGAATAGTCTTTTAAACTTTGTCGATAAACACGCTTTCAGAAACCTGGGGTTTCGATACTTAAATTCAGAGTAAGACTTTAAGATAGGTAAGTAAACAATAAGTAAGTGTGTGCTTTCGAAGATAAATACTAAAGGTAAATAACACAAGAAGTATAGTGGTATCTGAGGTGGCGAATCCTCCAACTAATCCACTTGGTCTTTCTAAGACCTAGAATTCACTAGAACAGATAATTGAGTTCACCTACAAAAATCCTATTCTAAGATTCTTAAAAATGTTCCCCCTGAGTTATTCCCCAGCTCCTAGAGCTAAGTACTTCCTCTACTCAGATAACCTTGAGTTATTCCCATTTCCCAAATCAAGTACTTCCTCTACTCCACGCCTTGATGGTGTTGGTTATAAGGTTTGTCGAGAGGCTTCTCGATAACTTTTCGCTTATGTTTTCAGAGAGCCTAATAGAACAAGACTACTTAATACACTTGTTCAAAGGTATGGCGCTCTTCTTCGACTCCAAGTAATTGATGTCCGCTCGAGAATGAGCTTGAAAGGTTATCCGATAGCTCAACTCTTTCACTTAATAACAATCTCTTGTTAAGGTTCAGACAACTTAGAACTACTAGTGATTCTTCAAGCAATGTAAAGCTTTCGTAAAGGGTAGTAGAGTGCTTGAGAGAATACTTTGCTAGATTGTAAGTTTGCGTTAGATCGCTCTTCGTCGTATTTCTCAAGATCTAAGTGTGTGATATTTATAGATGAATTAGAGAGTCGTTGGATGCTATCCGTTAGACACAATTCAAATTCATTTATACTTATCTTGAAATGAGTACTCGTAAGTCCTTGTCTCATATCTCGTAGAGGATGGCTTTAGCGGCTTTTTCTCGATGCAATTAATGCATATGTACTATTTCTTGTCCTGTAGTCTTCAACGGATACATTAGCCTTTCTGATGGCTTGCATGCTCCATACTCATGATGTCATATGTTCCAGAATCATGTTTCAAAAGCAACTAAATGTACTTAAGAAAGGATTAAGGACATAGTCTTTCCGAGTGAGACTAAACCTTGGTGTCTTCATAAATCTTGTGCAATCTCCGGTCTTGTAATCTTCAGGAAAGCTCCATTGCTATGATTGATCTTCATGGTCTTCTTGAAATAAAAATTACACTCAGAGACCTATAATCCTAATACAAGATTTACTAGACTAATTATACTCAGTGATTTCCTCTTTTACAATGTTTAAGTGAACCAAGAGTACTTAATCACCTTTCTGGCTAAGATAGGAACATGTGATGAATGATCAAAATACTAACAGATATTCCTAACAGGGGGAATCATAAAGTGGCTTGGGTGAGTTGGGAGGTCATTTGCAAGTCTAAAGAGCTCGGAGGTCTTGGGGTAAAAAAATCTTGATTGGTTTAATAGAGCTCTTTTAGGCAAATGGGTGTGGAGAATTTTAAATGAGAAAGAGTCTTTGTGGGCTTTGGGCTTGAGGTCTAAGTATGGAGCGTTAGTTGATGTAGTCGTGTAGGGTCAGAATGGTGTGGGGTAGGAAGTGGTCCTCGTGGTGGAGGGACTTAGTTAAACTAATTGGTTGTAGCGATTGGTTTTGGACTGGTGTGGGAAGGAAGGTTGGGGATGGTAAATCTACTCGGTTTTGGGAGGACATTTGGCTGGAGGAGGGGGTGAGATTGAGAGATAGATATCCTAGATTGTATAGTTTGGATTCTGAAAATGAGTGCCTTGTGTCGAAAAGATTGGGAGCTGGTGCTTGGGATGGGAACGTTAGTTGGGCGTGGAGGCGGGGTCTATTTGTTTGGGAAGCTGATCTTGTTGAAACTTTAACAATTTCTCTGAACAGGTTTACCATTGATGACAGCATGCCGGACTCTTGGGTGTGGCAAAAAGCTGCGGGGAATAAATACACAGCGGCTGAGGGATATAAACAGATTGCTAGAAGAAATGATGGCTCGCAGAATTCGATTGTAGCCTGGACTGATTAGATATGGATAAAATGGACTCCACAAAGACTCAACTATTTTGTGTGGAGAGTGTTGTTGGATCGAATTGCTACTTTGCCAAATTTGAAGAAGAGGAAGATTTTGTGTGCCGAAGAAGCTTCTGCTTGCAGGATGTGTGCCGAACAAGAGGAGGAATCTGTGATGCATTTATTCTTCAATTGCAAGATTGTGGCGTCAGTTTGGAACAAGGTGTTTCTTGGCTGGATTCAAGTAACATTGAGGCAGAGACGATTTTTGAGTGGCTAGAGAAGTTCGCAAATTCGGAGCTGGTAAAGGCAAATAAAGTGTGGATTACATTGGTTCATGGAACACTTTGGACAATCTGGAAGCGAGGAACGAGCTGATCTTCCATGGGACATCTCCGTCGTCATCTGACATCTTTGAAAAATCAAACGAAATCTTTGGCTTCGGTTCAAGAATGAATTTGATAAGGTCCACGACTCAATCGGCAGATCGGGAATGTCTTCCAAAGGAGGTGTTGTGTCTTGGGGTAATTGGTAATTAGTTGTGCCATTGGCACCGTTGGTCATCGAACCGTAGAAATCTTGGTAATGCACTATGGCTTTGGTTTAATGGTGGTCAAGGTTCTCTTTCTTTTCCCTCACCCAATCTTGGATGCCTTTGTGGTAAATCACCTCTCTTTCTTTCTATCTACTTGAGAGGGGTATCTCACCACTTTGGGCTTGGTTGCACCCCCTAACTCTTGGCTTGACACTTCAGTGTTGAGACATACTAGATGACGGGATGGTAGAGCATTCATTCTCGGTTGTGGTCTTGTGGTTTTGAGTTGGATTCCTTGATTGTTGTTAGGTCTGGTGTCTAGTGGCTTGTATCGATCTGTTGTGTGGCTTCTTGTTTTAGTCTGTTGGCTTTCTGGTTTGGTCAAGAGCAATTTGTTTCTTATGCCCGGATTCGGACTACGTCTTAGTGTTTGGGGTCTTTGTATGTGAACTATTTGAACACCTCCGGTATTCTATCATTGATGTCGAATAATATTTTAACTTCTTCAAAAAAAAAAAATAATAACGCAAACTCAGTACACATTTATAATTACACTTCCTAATCAGTACTAAGTTTATGAAGGAGAAAAAAAACTGCGAAAATTTCGTAAAAATTAATTAAATTTATTTTGAACTCAAAAGTTTAACTATATACCAAACAATTCTTTAAGCATTTAAGATGTACTTTTATCTATAGAGAGAGTAACATCACCACGAATGCATTGGCTCTCCTGACTCTGAAGAAAATATAGCAAATTATCCCGTTTTGTATACGTACAGCCCAATTGCCAAACCTTAGGAAGACAGTTAATCGGTCCACGTCTCCACGATAGGACCTCTGCAACTTGACTATTGATAGAATTCTCCGACATGTCAAAAATATGACTATTATAATTCCACGCTAGAGCCGTTTAACCACGACCTACTCGTGAGAAGGGTGTTAGAATATTCCACACCACTTGTAGAGAGACGTGTTGGAATTTAGTCGTTTATATTAATTCTTCAATGCTCCTCCCTGTCGTGGTCGATTTCAACATCCTCGGAAGCCATTCAGTGTGTTAAAATATTCCACACCACTTATAAAGGCGTGTTGGAATCTAACATTTATTATATCAATTCTTCAATACTTCCCGCATTCGGTGCGATTTAATATGGGCTTTTATCTCAGTAGATTCAAATCCACGTGATATTGATACTTAAGTTTTAATATTATGATAGAATTCTACTTCAGCTATAAACTTGAGAGGTTTTGAATTTATACACTTATACTAATTCTTCAACGTTCAATTTTTTTTTTTTTGGAATAAATAAATACCAGGGCCAAAAGGATAAATTGAAGTGAATTGAATTGAATTGGTGATTTATCTTCATTGCAGTTTTCTTTTTCCCGTTGAATTGAAAAGTTATTATTTATTTCCTTGGCGGTTGATTCAAATAGTTGACAACATAACAACAAATTTGGTGGTCGAAAAACAGCTTTATGGGGAACTTGCTTCTCTCGTGATAATGGAGAGTCATGCATCTTTCTGGAATTTATGAAGAAAAAATATTCCCTTTGGTTTATTCTTATTGTCCCCTTTCATGATTTTGATGTGTTCATTGTACAATTATTTGGATAATCTCGAACATCACACACGCACCCATTCCTCATAAATTCTACACAATTTCAAATTTCCAATCTCTCAACTTAATATGTAATATAGCATTATTACAAACACCTAAAATCAAATTAAAAACACTTAAAAAATTTCTCTAGATATTCTACTAGAATTACTCTAGATCTATACAATCACAGTAAAATGGACGGCGCATGTAACTCACTCTCCATTTTCGTTAAAAAAACTTAACGGAGTATATGAAATTGACGGGTAGCCTTTATATAGTATATAAAATGGACGAAGTCATTGAAGATATATAAACTAGATACATCACTCTACGGTATATTTTAAAAATTTCCCTCAAATAGGCCTTGGTGATTGTTAACACACACGCGTATACAAGAACAAATATAATAATATCTCTGATGTACTCCTGCATTGGAAGTTTCAGATATACATACCCTTGCTTCTCACGAGTAAGCTTGGTTGACAATTAAGTAACTCTCACGATCTAATCTTCCCATTTATTTAGACACGAATATTAAAAGTAAGTTGGAACGAATAAAAATATTAGATATATGTGGAGGAATGAATGAAGCAAAATTTTCATTTTAAATATAAAAACATGAGATTGTAAATTGTAAGAGTTCCTAAAGAGAGAAAACCGGGAAGATGAGAACGAAGGGACGGAAACATGTTTGTTTGTATACTTATACTATATATTTAAGATCAAATCAAACTCATGAATTAGTTAAATTATTCCACATCAAAGTCTTTTCTGTAACACAATCATCAATTTTATTTTGTTTACATTCGCATATTATAATACTTGTCTTCTGTTTTCATTTCAACGCGCGTTCAATACATACCGTTCAAATTTAACTTAGTTCCTTCCAAAAATTAAAATAAAATTCGGAATCCAAACTTTCTGAAATATACCAAAATGCATTAATAGATTTCTGAAATAAAAACCCATCTCCAATCAAAAAATGGATATGCTTCTAGATTTTGACATAATTACCTTAACAATACTCTTTGAGAAGTGTATATGTAGCAATTATGTACTAGCAGATATATATTATTGAAGTGCAATCACGTCTATAACCACATAGGAGTGTTAAATTATTTGCCACTTGTTTACTTTGAGATCATAGGGAGCCATGGAGGTGTGCTAAATATAGATTTAATTTGATACGTAATCCTTTTCTTGTTACTCTTGGAAGGGGTTTGGCTATTTTTGCATTAGTATATGTGACTCATTTTAAATTATTTGCAACTTGTTTTTCATGCATGAGAACATAGGTGTCGGGGACGTGATAAATTTAGATCCAATTGCAACCATATCTGGTGTGATTGAATTTCGAGAAGATGGTTTTAGTATTGTTGTATTATATTTGTTTATTTGTAATATTGATAAAAGATTTTGGAGAGAATGATTTAGTTTGGTTTTGTAATGCGTAGAGTGGTGCATAGCTTTCTATGGGAGTTATGGAAGTTGTAATTAGGTGTATGGACTTGAGGTAATCCTAACAACAACCTTTATACCATAAAAAAGAAAACGAAATCCTTTTGTAATTGAAAATTTGAAAGTACATTTCATGATTGATTTGACATACACCTCAAAACCAAGTAAGAAAACTATTACATCTGGCCCTTAATCTTTACCACAGGGTGACTGGCAAGCTCCTCGTTAGATCCAAGATGGAAAAAATGATCAACCCATCATTTAAATTATTATTTTCAAGCTTCATTCGATTCGATTCGATTCCATTCGATTACCTTGGTTATATTTCATACTACAATTCAGTTCAGTTCAGTTCAGAAAATTGCAGTTGAAGAGAAAAGAGCCTTAGTATGCTTTTTTTTTTTTTTTTAAATAATCTAGTACGCATTTGTATAGCCAAGAGCAAGAGGTTACAATTGAATCCAACATCGACGGGATAACTATATTCCAAAATAATACCTCATGAAATTAACATAATTCAATTAGATAAAGGGGATTGAGATCGAGCATTCGCATTTGATCTCATTGGAGTTGGGCTTGTACATTACACTTTTTTTTAGCAATTTTCTAATATTATTAAATGGGAGATAAGAAAATCATGGGATTTTATAATAATCCGTGTACAAGTGAATGACTATGAATCAACCAAAGTTAATAACTACTTCTATTACATAAACTACTAGAATTGAAAACATTAAAAAGAGCCGCCAAATAAAATGACCATAGTTAGAAACTTAGAATACATAATAAAGGTTATGAGTCTCGAATGTAAATGTAGTCCAACTTCTTGATCATTGGAATTGACTTGATATATATTAATATCACTAAGCCAGGCTCTGTGTAAGTTTGGAACTTCTTCAATACTACATAATTCTTCACTCCGCCTTCTTTTCTCAAAATTGTGCTTCCATCTTGAAGTAAACCAAGCTAACATTACACTTGTAAAGCCTGCCTGCCCAACTAACATTGCACTTGTACCGCTGCATAATTAAGTGATATCAAGTGTAATCGGATATAAACATTCCTTATGTTCCATATAACTTCAAATCTTGTAGTTTGAGAAAGAAAAAACAAAGAGAAGAAAACATAAAGTGGCTGAGAAGTGATCCATTAACAAGATATAGCATCGGAATCTGAAATTTTTACTCTAATTGGAAATTTTGCATACAGAATTAGATCTTCAAAATACGTATATATATTGATCCGACATATATGCTAAAGCCGATTGAATTTGGTGTCGTCGTGTGTTTATAGCAAGGCAAGGAGAAGTAATGCAGATCAACAGCCCGAAAAAAGACCGATCATCGTTCAACGTTAGCAGCCAAAAACCGATAGTTTTGGATCGTTGATTTGCATTACTTATCTATGCATCACTATAATATAACGAGCACCCAAAACTCTGGCTACTTGATTAGCGCTCTATTCAATTCACAGCCTATTCTCCTCAAATGTCCTCATTTTATACCTTGATTAGCTTGCTCTAAAACTAGTGTCTAGTGGAGAAATATTCCATTCACTAGTCATGTCTTTATCACCTTAGCTTTCATATATGGCCCTCGTGCATGGCCTTGCACATGTACACTTAACCATAGATGTAAATTTATACTCCTTCAGGCTTCAGTCCCCAATGTATTCATATATTGAGTTTGACACGTAACTTTAGGCGAATAAGTAAAAAAATGATTAAACATGAAATTGTGACAAAAATTGTATTTTTAGTTGTAAAATGTGTGATGTTAGTGTAAAAGTAATATTTTTTAATTATTTACTATGTGTGGAATAATTTTTAATTTTTACCGTGTAAGAAGTAATACATCATGCCTAAAAATGAAAAATGAATGAATCCCAATATGAAATTCACCCTAGTTTTTAGATTGTCTAACAGTATTCATCATTTTCGTATAGTTGTATAGCGTATATTGTATATACTATATTAATATTCGATAAATTAATAATTTCTTAAAAGTCCGAATCCGATGGTTTTGGAAAAACTTGAGAACCTAGATTAGTCAGTAGTACTAGTAGTCGGGTATGGCGGCATCATAATCCGAAATTGTACTAGTCACACCGGTAACCAGGTTTAAACGAACATGGGCCTAAAGTCCTTAACTGGACATCATTAAAGCCCACGGCCCAATCTAGCTAGGTTTTCCAATCTAGCTAGGTTTTAAGAAATTAAGTACAACACCATACCATTCAAAATGGTAGCAACAAATTTGGCTGAGAAATAGGGTTAACAAATCAAGGCGATGACACAACTATGAATAAGGATCTTAACGGAAACAAAAAGAACCATTCATAGGGTAGAAAAATGAATATGCATTCAAACAAAAACCAAATTAAATGAAAAGAACAAAAAAGTAGGTGTCAAGAATCATGAAACAACAAGTGTTGGTCATAGTAGCTACTACGGCAGCAGCGGCATTGGTCGGGGCAGGGTTGTTACTCAGGCAATGGAAACAGGTTAGCGAGCAGAGGTGGAGGCAGGCACAGAAGATTCTTCGTAAATTCGCTAGGGAATGTGCAACGCCCGTACAAAAATTGTGGCACGTTACGAACCAAATGACTTCCGACATGCAAGCAGGTCTTATGTCTAGTGGGAGCTATTGTGACCTACGGATGCTTGTTTCTTATCTAGCACCACTCCCCACGGGGTACGTATTTATGAGTTTCACACATAGGGCCTGCCAGCCCAACACTCTACGTGAGAAACAGATTTTCTACCGTTAGTCAAGGTGTCGCCCTGACTATTGTCAGTCAATGTATCGACATCTGACACGTGTCCGTTGCTCGGTATCGCCCTAAACCGTTGCTCTGTGTCGCCCTCAACCATTGCTCTGTATCGTCTTCAACCGTTTTTTTTTTTTTAACTATTAACTTCTTCCAAAAATTTTAATTATTAAAATTTTAACTCTCCTTTCCCAATCCCCACCAACACCGCACACCACCACCAAAATCACTGTCGGAGCTTCCATGGCGGAAAGCTGATCATTTTTTTTTTTTTTTTTTGAGCTTCCGCCATGGAAGCTCCGGTGGCGGAAGCTCTGATCTGGAGCTTCCATGGCGCCATGGAAGCTCCATATTGAGCTTCTGCCATGGATCTGGAGCTTCCACGCCATGGAAGCTCCAGGAGGCTTCCATGGAAGCTCCGGAAAAAAAAAAAAAAAGATCGGAGCTTCGGCTTCCGCCATCCGGCAATGGCGTGGCAGTCGGATCCATGGCGTAAGCTCGGTCAAGCTTCGTGGCGGCTTCGGTTAGAGTAAAAATATTTTTTTAAATATATTTAAATAATTTAAACCGACGTAGGCAGTGGAGCAACACGTAGCGCAACACCTTGTGCGACACGAGCGACACCCCCATGGCAACACTTAGTGCGAAAGGTAACAGATTATTCGATCTCCACCATTAAAATTTTAATTTAATGGATCAAAATAGGTTGACGTTAGTCGAGCGTAACTGGCCAATTAGAACGCCCATGTGAAATTGTTATATCAGTAACACCTATAACATCTAAAAATCTCATAAATCATGAGTCATGACCATGATATATAGATGAGATATATCTTCTTGATATTTACATATCTCACCAGATTTATTTACCTGAGTTATATGATTTGAATCTTATTACAGCTACTTGATTTTATTCCCGATAGATAAAAGATATTTCCATTTTCATATCTTGGGTAATATATAACGTTGAGAAAGTCTAAATCTTCAAAACAGGACTTTTACTTGCCTTAGAGTGTTTTGTAATGATTCTTGATGAGTTCATGCCATATTACAGAGAAGAGCAAGGAACATATTATGGGATAAATCTTAGAGGAACAAATTTTCTGATAGTCAGAGCCAAACTTGGAGGAAAAACTGAACCAGTTTCCGAAATAAGGAGACAAGAGATTTCAATCCCTTCTGAAATGCTAGCCAATGCCGATTCGTCTAAGGTACTATATAAGACTACATGTTCATATGTTCGAGCTACTGATTCGAACTTCAACATAGGGAGTGTTCGCAAATGAATATATGTAAACACTAAAGATTTCGACAAGATACACATAAATGGTTATGTGTTATGTCCTGATTTGAGTTCAATATGTATAGGAACTATTCGATCACATAGCAATTGAGCTGGCGAAATTCATATCAGTTAATGGTGCGAATGACGGAGAGGAAAGTGGAGGAGAAAGAAAACTGGGATTCACAATATCAATCGCAGTGGATGAGTTTCCTGCCTCTTCTGGCATTGCCAATAAATGGAACAGTTTGTATATTGATGACACAGTTAAGTCTTTTTTCCTCACTGAGAAAAATTGGACTAAAATATGTTAATTGAACTTTGAAAGATAATCGTTCTTTTCTTTGGGACGCGAATGCATCAGGTTGGAAAACAGTTGGCGAATGAAATCAATCAATCACTAGAGAAACACGGTGTTGATCTACGTGTTTCAGCAGTAGTAAGTCATTTTTAGGACTTCTTAGTCTTATTGAGTTAGCAATTTCTATGCTCTTAAGGGTAGGAATTCTGCAGCATTCAATCTTATCAATTGAGTATAAGAGAAGCTTAGCAATTTGGTTGAAAAATGAACACATCTTGTAGGTTAATGATACTGTTGGACATTTGGCTGGAGGAAGATACTACAACAAAGAAACGGTTGCTGCAGTGACGTTAGGAATGGGAACGGATGTTGCATACATCGAATCGCCTCAAGTTATTCTAAACCCTCCCGAAGAATCACAACAATCAGGAGAAACAGTAACTGACAAGTTGCCAAACTCACATCTTTGCAAGTTTAGACTTTTAATGAGAAGTTAACTTAACATTGCCAAATCAGAGGATGCATTTAGCGAACATTGCAAGTCATCTGATTAGTCTTGTTTTTGACAGATTATCAATATGCAGTGGGGAGATTTTGCTTCGTCTCATCTTCCATTGACAGAGTATGATGCATTGTTAGATGCTGCAAGCACAAATCCTGGAGGCAGGGTAAAAAAGGCGATTAGTCTCATTTAGTTAGACCGTATATGTCAGATATGTAACTGGTGATGATCTTGAATCTTGTTGTTCTTTTTTCTGGTTTGCAGATATTTGAGAAGCTTGTTTCTGGCATGTATCTGGGGGAGATTGTTAGAAGGGTGTTGCTTAAGATGGCTCAGGAAGCAGAATTATTTGGAGAAAGCGTACGGCCTAAACTTACAACTCCTTATTTGTTATGGTAAGGGACAAGTAGAACATACATCTGTGTTTCGAATCTTTGATATCGCATACAACGTAGAATCTGATAACATCTCTAACAGGTCACCTGATATGGCTGCAATGCACCAAGACACATCAGAGGATTATGAAGTTGTTAATGAGAAACTAAATGAAATATTTGAGGTAATAATTTTTCACATCATTACTTTCTGTTTTTCTTTCTTGGACTAATTAACTTGTCGATTTGCTCATCACAGATAAGCAATACAACTCAATGGTTAGGAAACAGTTTCAGAAGTTTGTGATGTCGTGGCAGAGCGGTGCACGACTTGTTGGTGCAGGAATAGTCGGGATCGTGAAAAAGCTTGGAAGAGTTGCTAACAAGAAGAGCGTAATCACAATTGAAGGCGGATTATACGAGCATTACCGTGTTTTTAGAAACTATCTTCATAGTAGTGTATGGGAAATGCTTGGGAGTGATCTTGCGGATAATGTGATCATCGAACACTCTCACGGAGGTTCTGGAGCCGGTTCTATCTTTCTGGCTGCTTCACAAATGCAAGATGTAAGTTCGTCGCATTAATCTTGATCCCTCGGTCCAGATAACTTCGACTTGACGGCGACAGTCTGTGGCTTCTTCTCAATTTGTGTCATTTTCTATGATGAAAAAGACTTGTCTCAAAGTTTTGGTAACAAGCTGGGATGCAACTTGTGTCTATGAGTCTGCAATATGGCCCTTGATATATTAGAGGTGGAGGATAGAACTTCTTGTCTTTATATATATAATACCAATAGGTCAGTCCAATGTAGAAACTGCTAATGGAACTTACAAACATGTTAATTGTTGCATACTGCAGAAATGAATGAAAACATGCAAGAAGACAATTCCACTCTAATAAAGATGAAATGATGAGTTTAGCATTGGCTTTATATGTAACTTATATGCAAGACTGGTCACAACTCACATGTTGGTTTTTGGGTAGTTCGGGTCTTTGGGTTTTCGTGTATTCGTTTAAAATCAGAAAACTCAAGGTACTTGAGACGAAACTATAATAAGGTATTTCGAGTTTGAGTTTCAAGTACTCAAAAATTTCGAAGTAATACATTATGAGACACACAATTTCACCAAATAAAGAGATAGACCCTTTATGCAAAGCATAAATAGTTATCAACTGTTGAAAAGTAAGAAGAAATGAGCTTTTTCTTCAAGTGATAAAAGCACAGAATGCAGCAGGTTAGTTCATGAAGAAAGTTGTTTTGAAATCTTGGGCATGATATGAACAATTGAACATGGCATGATAGGTTTTAATGTACTTATGTCACCTTTAAACAGCTAATGCGTCAGACATTAGATTGTGATTTGTATTTGTGACTTATGGGTTGAAAAAGCCCATGAGATGCATAGCCAAAACTCAGAAAAATCAATGACCCCATTCTTCTCAATCCACATCTACAGGTTTGGACCACCATTGTTTAGTATAGTCTATTCTTTCTTTTGGAGCTTTAGTCTATTCAATTTTGTTTCCTAATTTCAGAATCATTCAATTTAAATGAATAATCTTGATTCTTGAAGTATACTGTGATTATGAAGTATCTTTGGGTGCACAAAATCTCCAGCATTAGGCGATTGGAACTTGGAAATACTTAAAGTGTGAATTATATTATTTGAATTTGAATAATAATACTATACTAGTAGTATGTAGTTAGTACTTGGGTACTATTGCGCATGCATTTGTGTGTTTATCTAACAACTCGGTTGTTGGCCTTACGGTAGCAGTAGGAAGGTACTTTGCGCATGATTTAGAAATTGTCAACTTGTACCAAATCATCTTCAATTATTTCCATTCCTTTGTTACAATCACGCACAAGAATATACAATGTATCAACTAGTCTGCTGGAACACGTATCCAATCCGAAATCCAAATGAGGTGGAAAGGCGCACCGAGGACAACATGCAATTTAAAGAGTGATTATAACGCTTAAAGTTTAATAGAGTTTGAAAATATTAATAAAAATTACATGTATCAAGAGGATGAATCACGATCAATGCGCACATAGACGATGTGAAGTGTTTCGAAGGCACATGTATTAGCGCGTGGACTATATCACTAAAAATCGGTTCGAAATGGCGATTATTTGAAAAATCGCGTCTCGACCGTCAGTACTCGGGAGTTATCATTACCAAACACTTAATCAAAATATAGGCCGGCATTTAAATGAATGGATTGCCCTTAAGTGAGGAGTCTGAGGACTAAGTTAGAGGGCAACATGAAAGGGACCAGAATTGAAGTTTCATTAAATGGTTACAACAAGCAAAATAGGGTTGGTTGTTTTCTTATCCTATGGTCTCTTTCTTTGCTAACAGAAGGACTCAATGGTCAGTTCACTTTCTCAACTCTCAAGTGGTAAGTAATTATCAGCTTCTGCATCACATTCACGTGCTCTGCTACTCCCATTTCCTGTCAAAATTCATCATCCACTGTCAAATGAGATTGTTTAGGGGACTGTAATGTTAATACTGCTTTATTAAGGGGCTTATTGCTAAATTACTGTATTAGTACTAGTTGCCTTGTTGACACTTGGCAATCAATAAAGTTAATAGAGATACTGGAAAAGCAACAGTTTAGATAATGGGCTTCTACGTCCGTCAGACATGTTTGACTGCATTATACGGAGTAAATCCTAATGGCAAATTACGGTACACCCCTTAAAATCTGTTTTAGGGCAACTAATGTCAATAACTGAAATCGCGTTTTGTGTGTGGATTATACTTATTGGGTTAGGTCAAGTTTCTTCAGCGAAAACGAAGACTCTGATTAAGATGTCACTCTATTTCCTCAACTCTTTTTTTTTTTGGTTTGAGATGTAATGTCAATTCCATTTGCGAATTCAGCGTAATTTAAGAAATTGAAATTGATTGTATAATATTCGATGAAAAAAATATATATGATATTATATATTTAATTTGAAATATTAAACAATGTTTTAAAATGAAAATATGAACAAAAGAATAAATAACTATAACGTCAAAGGTGTAAATATAAATAAGCATCATGGATAGATAAAATAGAAAGAGTAGAAGAAAGTTAAGAAAAGAGTAGAATGAAATAAACTAATAGAAAAAACAAATAACATGAAAATAAATTTGTAAGTGTAAATCATGATAAAAAGTATGAAATATTGATATAAGAATAGATAAAGCTTTATAAAAGAGGTAGTATAGGAAGTAATGAAGAGAATATAAATAAAAGTATAAAAGAAATTAATGTAAAGAGAAGAAAAATGAAATAATGAAAATAAGTAGAACAAGATATATAAAGAATAAAACCAAAGGATGAAAAAGAAGTAAAAAGAATTTCATGAAATACTAGAAAAATAAAAAAAATTTGAACCAAGGGCATTTCACTCAAAGCACCATTACCAAACCAGTCGAACAAACCATGATATGTTAACATATTAGGTGCTATCAAGTACTTATTGGGGATTTAGGGGTCGGTGACCATTGGATCCTCACTGACTTATAGATAAAGTAGTCGTAATATTTATGAGATATATTTGATGTGATATATTTGGTTCATGTAATGTATTGTAATTTATGTAATATAGGTTTATGTCAGGTTATCACTCTGTTTTCGTTGATTTTGTTTACCGTACTGCATGTTGTAGTGAATCTCGATGCTTTTACATATAAATACGTAATCGTACCATGTGCATTATACGTTGCAATGTTCAGCACGTACAAATTACAATCATCAGGATGCACTACACATGCGTCACAGTAGAGCAAATCGTTTTCATTTGAAATGCCAGGTTGGATCTGGGTTCTATGCTAATTTTATTATAAAAGTATAAAAATCATATATTAATAATATATTTTCAAAATTATTGTTACCATATGATTTAGAATTAATTTATAGTTAAACGGAAGTTTTAAAAAATCAACAAAAACCAAACAAGAAGGTTTGTTGGGATGGGGTAAGTACTGAATTTGGACATTTTTATTTTTATCACATTGAAATTATCATGTGATGATGTCTTATATCACCTAATTGTTACTAGTTCGGGTGATTATGAAACATAGATGTTGAAACCTTAAAACTGAAATTACGTGGGACGTGGTTCTTTTTTTGTCGGTTTGATTTAGACAAATTAAACCACACTTGATTGAACGTATAAAGTAGGTTGACCAAACTTGCACCTCTTAATTATAAGCATAATGAGAGAAATTGTGCAATTGATGCATATTACTTGAAAATTGAGCCAATGCCCACCTATTTACAAGAGAAGCAAGAGTGGACAAAACTTTAATCGATCGGAAGCTTGTCAAAAACAACAATTGGATCCTCACATGTAGGTGTCGGACTGGCACAGTGCGTTTGAGTCTCGCACTGAACTTGCTTGCATCCCATAGGGATCCATGCACAATACAAGGGCAATATCTCTCATGGTCAGTGATCGCATTTTATCTATCATACTTAGCAAGTGAGGCTTGAGGTCGTAATGTCCAGGGTAAAACACTGAGGTTGCATTGTACGGTGACACGTAGAAAGTCTTCACTGACCTAACGTATGCTAAGGTCGGACCACTTCGGTTACCCATGTTGACCTTGACTTGGATTGATCATTTTTTAGATTTGAACCCTTTTATTTGGTATGTTAGGGTCGGACTTATTTATACTTATCACCATGCTTCACTATTTATAACATTCTCACGTAATAATAATCCTGTGGTAGTAACTAGTGAATGAGTAGATATGAGTCAGATTGGAATCGTTATTTTCTGTTAATTTTCATATAGATGCCTTGCTTGCAATTCTGGTCTTGGTGGAGTACTCTTGAAATAAGTAGAGACAAGGCGAATGGGAAAAGAAAATTGAGACACTTTCTCTTTAGAGAAGGAAACAAGCCGTGAGTGAGTTTAACTTTCCATTTGTAACTTGCGAGAATAGAACGAAACAATATTTCCGCAACTTTTAAACAAGACAGTGGAAAAAGATTATTCCACCATTGACATGGAAAAATAATCTTTAGAAATAGATAGACAGTACTGGGGTCGATCATCAACCATTTTAAGGCTACTATGTACCTTTACAAGAAAAGGATATTCCGTAATCTTACTCACCCAAATTATTTTTTTCAAACCTGCTTGTATATGGTATATAGTATATACTATTCAGTAACTTTATATCCCTATGTTTTTAAATTTTATATGTGGTTTAAATGTAGCATTAGCATGATAATTTGTTACACGTAACTTAAAATGCAATTTGGCCCTCTTCACTCTTCACTATTTCTAGTACTATCGACCACTTCAAATATAACCTTAACGAGGTTTTGCATAACTAAGAAAGATGTCATAATGGCTTGTATTTGTCCGCATAAAAGGAGATCCAATTTAATTTCAATACAATAAGTTTGTTTTCTTTAAATTTATTAGATAATCAGTTGTAATTTACATCTAAAATTATGAGTAACCAATTATAACTAGGATAATATACTAATGGATTTATTTGGAAGAAATTAAGAAAATAAGTTATTCAGGGAATTGAACTCAAAACCTATAGAAATGAGACTTAGCTCATGTTTCATAACATTCTTCATGCCAAATACCAATATTAGTCCAAATCTCGTACATTCTTTCCATAAAGTCTTATGAGAGACGTTTTTTAAATAATTTATATAGATACGATATATGTTATCAATAAAATTATTTATGTTATTAATCAAAACGTCTATATTGTTAACGAAATAAGTCTTGTTGTAATATGAAAAAACACCAATATTGAGAACACAGGTGTTTTGATTAACAACATCGATAATTTTTAATGATATAGTTATGTTTCTAATAGTCTCTCATGAGGGCGCAAAGCTCTGTCTCTTCGTCGAACAAAATTGAGCGAGGCAGGCTGAAATTTGAATTGATTATAGTATTAAAAACAACTAAGCATAACTGAAATTAATGAGGGTACAGATGAAGAGAACATACTCTTTTATGTGATGGAAAGATGTACTAGATTGGTGCTGCTCGAATCACTCAGAACCCAGTTGAAAGTTGAGTTCGGGACAGGGTTTATTATAGTGTGGAAAAGAGAAAAAGAAAAATGACAGAAAAGCAAAAAGAGGAGCATGTTGAAGAATAAATCCCACACTTTTCCTCCTCCTCCTCCTCCTCCTTCCTCAGTTGACAGTCCCCTCCTCACTCCACTCCCACTAGAAATAAACAAACTCATCATCATCAACCACACCAGAAAAGAAAGCAAAACAAATAGCTAGGTCATCACCAAAACCCAACAAACAAGATACACTCCACTCTAATTCACAATCACAAACCAACAAAACACACACACACAAAATGCATTTCCTCTTCTTCTTCTTCTTCTACATCCTCATCCACCACCACCACATCTCCGCCGCACCCCACCTACCGGAATACAGAGCACTCCTCTCTCTAAAATCCTCCATCACCTCCGACCCCCAATCCTCCCTCTCCACCTGGTCACCCACCACCCACCCCTGCACCTGGTCCCACATCACCTGCTCCTCTTCCCGCCACGTCATCTCCGTCGACATCTCCAACCTCGAACTCGCCGGAACCTTATCCCTTCTCTCCCACCTCACCCACCTCACCTCCTTCTCCGCCGCTTCAAACCTCCTCTCCGGCCCTATTCCTCCTCAGCTCTCTTCCTTAACCTCTCTTACATACCTCAATCTCTCCAACAATGTCTTCAATCAAACCTTCCCAACCTCCCTCTACAAGCTCAAATCACTCGAGGTGCTGGACCTGTACAACAACAATCTCACCGGAAACATTCCTCAGCAGGCCTATTTGATGACGTCACTCCGGCACTTGCATTTGGGGGGAAACTACTTCACCGGCGATATTCCGGTTGAGTACGGCACGTTTCCGAATTTGGAGTACCTGGCGGTTTCGGAAACGAGCTCACCGGAGAGATTCCGAAGGAGATTAGGAACTTGACGAGTTTGAAGGAGCTTTACATTAGCTACTACAATGCATACACTGGTGGAATTCCGAAGGAGATTGGAATTTGACGAATTTGGTGAGGTTTGATGCGGCCAACTGTGGATTGACAGGTGAGATTCCGGTTGAGATCAGGAAGCTTGAGAATCTCGACACGTTGTTTCTGCAAGTGAACGGGCTTGCTGGTGGATTGACGGTGGAGTTAGGGAAGTTGAGGAGCTTGAAATCGATGGATCTGTCGAATAACATGTTTACCGGTGAGATTCCGGCGAGTTTTTCCGATTTGAAGAATATTACTCTTCTCAATCTGTTTCGGAACAAGCTTACTGGCTCTATCCAGGTTTATCGCCGAGTTGCCTGAGCTTCAGGTGTTGCAATTGTGGGAGAATAATTTCACTGGCATTATTCCGCAGAATTTGGGGATGAATGGAAACTTGCAGGAAGTTGATTTGAGCTCGAATAAGCTGACAGGCTATTTGCCGGCGAGTTTGTGCAGTGGCAATCAGCTTCAGACGCTGATTACGTTGGGGAACTTTCTGCTGGGTCCGATTCCGGAGGAGCTCGGGCGGTGCAGGTCGTTGAGTCAGGTCAGAATGGGGGAGAATTACTTGAACGGTTCGATTCCGAGAGGGTTGTTGAGTTTGCCGAAGCTGACTCAGGTTGAGCTTCAGGATAATTTACTTTCCGGTGGTTTTCCGGTGACGGAGAATTTATCAACGACTTTGGGGCAGATTAGTCTTTCGAATAATCATCTGAGTGGTGTTATTCCGGCTAGTATTGGGAACTTTGTTGGTGTTCAGAAGCTTTTGCTGGATGGGAATAGGTTTTCTGGTTCAATTCCA
This sequence comes from Plantago major, assembly GCA_026545765.1. Lineage (NCBI taxonomy): Eukaryota > Viridiplantae > Streptophyta > Magnoliopsida > Lamiales > Plantaginaceae > Plantago > Plantago major. The sequence goes on along the minus strand of JAIFAC010000093.1, from coordinate 60,757 downwards.
GCTGAAATTGGTAATTGTTTTTGGCTACATTATCTGAATTCTTGTTTTGTTCAAGAGCATGATTGCTAGTCTTTATATGTTGCGAATAAATGTGAACAATAAATGCATATGCCTTATATATCATCATCTTTGTTGTGTTCAATTGATCACATGTTAATTTGTTAGTGTCTAATTGCAGATTACATTTCACTTGTTCTGTTCTAGTTAATAAAATGCATCTTTGTTTGTCAATGATAGGGAAGTTGCAGCAGCTTTCGAAGATTGATCTAAGTCACAATGAGTTTACGGGGAGTATTGCACCGGAGATAAGCCGGTGTAAGCTGCTGACCTTTGTTGATCTAAGTAGGAACCAGTTTTCAGGGGATATTCCAAGTGAGATTACTGGTATGAGGATATTGAACTATTTGAATCTGTCTAGGAATCATTTAACTGGTGTTATTCCAGCTTCGATTTCGAGTATGCAAAGCTTGACCTCTGTGGATTTTTCGTATAATAATCTGTCTGGTTTGGTTCCTGGTACGGGTCAGTTTAGTTACTTTAATTATACGTCGTTCTTGGGTAATCGAATCTCTGTGGTCCGTATTTGGGGCCGTGTAAAGAGGGGTTGTTGATGGTGTGGAGAGGCCACATGAGAAGGGTGGTTTCGCCTTCTATGAAGCTTTTGCTTGTGATAGGGTTGCTTGTGTGTTCCATTGTGTTTGCTGTGGCTGCGATTGTTAAGGCGAGGTCATTGAAGAAGGCAAGTGAGGCTCGTGCGTGGAAGCTGACTGCGTTCAGCGTTTGGATTTCACATGTGATGATGTTCTTGATAGTTTGAAGGAGGATAATATTATTGGGAAAGGTGGTGCTGGGATTGTATACAAGGGGTTATGCCGAGTGGTGAATCGTAGCCGTTAAGAGGTTGCCAGCTATGAGCCGTGGCTCGTCGCATGATCATGGGTTTAATGCTGAGATACAGACACTAGGGAGGATTAGGCATAGGCATATCGTTAGGTTATTAGGTTTCTGTTGAATCATGAGACAAATTTGCTTGTTACAGTACATGCCTAATGGAAGCTTGGCGAAATGATTCCACGGCAAGAAAGGCGGTCATTTACACTGGGATACTAGGTATAAGATTGCAGTGGAGGCTGCGAAAGGCCTTTGCTATCTTCATCATGACTGTTACGCTGATCGTTCATCGCGATGTGAAATCGAACAATATTCTGTTGGATTCTGGTTTTGAAGCTCATGTGGCTGACTTTGGACTGGCCAAGTTCTTGCAAGATTCCGGGACATCGGAGTGTATGTCTGCTATTGCTGGATCTTATGGATACATTGCTCCAGGTATCATACTTGGCATTCGATTTCAATTATTAATTTCTTTGTTAAGTTGCCTGAATATGCTAGTTACAGTGATGTTGATGCTTGAATCTTTTTACTTTGGACTGTTTATAGTCTCCATTTGTCTGTCAATTTTCTTCTTATATGACTTGTGTTAGTAAACTCTTTCTTTGACATTGGTTTCAAATATAACTTGGGATTAGTTGAAAATTGACATCAATGATCTTTGACTTGCATTAATAAAATTCTATGTTAGGTGATCAAAGATTATGGTCTCTGTGAAAGTGATAGTGAATGACTTGTTAGGCACATATATGGTTAAATGTTAACAGCTCTTTTTAGTTTCCTTGTAATCTAACAATACAGCCAACTTTGCTTGACTAGTTGACTGTATTGACCGATCATCATTATCATACTTGTGTTCTAGCTTAAAACTTTTTATTGATGAGCAGTGTAGTTCAAATGTATCAAGATTCTTGAAGTTGAACATGGACTGATTGACTGATATCTTGCTCTCACAGAATATGCTTACACGCTAAAGGTCGATGAAAAGAGTGACGTATACAGCTTTGGCGTCGTTCTCTTGGAACTTCGTAACAGGCAGAAAGCCGGTTGGAGAATTTGGTGGCGGTGTTGACATTGTCCAATGGGTTAAATAAAATGACTGATGGAAACAAAGAAGGCGTCCTAAAGTCCTCGATCCAAGACTGCCCACAGTCCCACTCCATGAAGTGATGCATGTTTTCTACGTGGCAATGCTGCGTGGAAGAACAGGCAGTGAGCGCCCACAATGCGTGAAGTTGTCCAAATCCTAACCCGAACTGCCAAGGGCTCGGTGGCAAGCCATGCGACGACTCAGTAGCCACAGAGTCTCAGGACAAACATCTAGTTTAGACTCTCCTGTAGCCGATTCAAAGAACAGCAAACCAAGGAAACAAAATCTCCACCACCAGATCTTCTCAGCATTTGAATGGAAAACAATCATTTGGAGTAGTAATATTGTTTAAGTTGGGGGGTAGCTAGATGGGGTATTGGATCTATTTTTATTTTGTTGTTAGTGTGTTATCTTTTCCTTTGTCCTTTTTTCTATGTATTTTCTTTCTCATCTAGGCTTTGGTTTATGGGTCTTGTTCAGTGATGTTATTGCTTTCAAGTTTCAAGAAATTTTTGTACAGAAGGATTTGTGAGCAGAAGCTTTTCTCACTGAAAGTAGTACTATGAATATCACCTACTTCATGTGCCAGTTTCTTGTTTCATTTATATTTATTTGGTTCTAGCTGATTTTGGTGCTTTCTGTTCATTTTCTTTCGATACAACTCTCCCAATATGGACTAATGTTATTAATTATATTGTACTAATATTTTACAATTGAACATTTATATCATTATTCTTATGTGTATCTCTAATCTACGTAGATGTTTTAATAAAAGCATACGATATTTATGATCATGCCGGTAATATTTTAGTACCCCTACAAATGCGATCTTCAGGGACTTATGGATTCTAAACTTGATAATCTTATTTCCCAATCAATAACACCTAGCCATCTTTAAGATGATGGGGTGAAGTCACATTTCAAAAGGTAGTAATACAAAATCTTGGGTTAGAAGTTTAACGAAGCAATAAAAAAGGAAAGTTGGGAAGTTTTTAATGAAATCGAGGATAATTTTCTATACATATGTACTACCTTTTGAAATGTCAAGATTTTGTGTTACTAATGAGTTATGACGTCACCCATTATCTTAAAGATGGCTAGGTGTTATTGATTGGGAAATAAGATTATCAAGTTTAGAATCCACAATCTGAAGATCTCATTAATTTTTCACTAACTAATTATTTATTATTTTTCTTTCCTATTTTATTATCATTTTATTCACTCTCACACTTACTTTATCACCACTACAACTTTATCAATATACTTTCACCACAAATTAATATTTAATTAATTCTCATTAAATTAAGAGAAAGTAGCTCCTTAGGAAGTTTTTAATGGAACGGAGAGAGTAACATCCAATAAATGTTAGGTAGTGAGGCTATCGACTCTTTTCACAAAAGCAGTACTCCATAAAAATACCACTCTAAATCGCGTAACTTGTCGTTTCTGAATTTTAATGGTCATGAAAATACATTCTGCAAAAAAAATTGCCTTGAGCAAATAATAAGCAATTTAAACTTTCATTTAAATTACACCTTTTAGCTAAAAGTCTGCGTTTTAAACTTCGTATTACATCGTTTATTTTAAATTTTAATAAAGCTGCGTTCTTTAATGTATGAAGTTATAAGGACGTGGAGTAATACTACCAAACTTGATGTCATGTGGCTTGTACTTTCTTCATAATGTTTCTCCACAAGTCCAAACTAAGATTAGGATTGTTTAATAGCCAAAATGGGGTTTGGTTTATAGATAAATGTGTCTAACATTTAAAAATTGTTTGTGGAAAATTAGGAAAATGGGGCATTTTGAAGATTGGGACTGACTATAGTCTCTATATGGAGTGCTGTGCAGTAGCTTTCAATTACCAAGATAGTGGGTGTGGATTCATTTGAATACAAGCTTTTCAATTTATGGTGTGTTGCAATTTTAAAAAAGTCTTGGTCCAGTGTTATAATTAGTGTTCGTTAATTATTAGAAATGAAATGAATCATAAAAATAGAAGCACGAGTCAATAATGAGTGTACTAGTACCAGTCTGATGTTGTTGCCTAGAAGGGAAGTAAATGGATCTCTCTTTCTTTAATACTCCCCGACTCTTGACCACCTCCAATCCGAATATTATATTATCTCACTTTCCTCTTATAAATATCCGTTTAATAATATATTACACCTAAAATAGTTCAAAGAAACCTCAGTAACTAATTTCTTTTATTTGTAACTTATATATTAGAGTATATTTTTTCATTATTTATCGTTTATCTCCATATTTTAACACCTTTAAACAATTTGATCATTTTATTCATATTTCTTTAAAAGAACTCCAAAAAAGAGACAACATACATGAACAGAGTAAGTACATATATGCCATAAAACACTTTCTATAATAAATATGCTATAGTATAGTACTACTCATTATCATCATTTTCATCTACTTCAATTTACTGTGTGTATGGACATGAAAGTTTTGGATCATTAATTTGAGTTGCATTATTGTGTTTGGAGCATTGACCTTCTGCTGAGGGTATTCATTGTGGACATAGAAGAATCTTGATATTTAATTCCCAATTCTATCTACCATTTCTTCCTCATTTATTGGCTTCTAACCTTGTAATAACTCTCTCAATTCCTTTTTCTATGAAATGAAATGATTCGCAAAGACTTTGAATACGACTTATCTGATCCAATTGTCACCTATTTACAACTATCAATAAATGTACAGTCACGAAATATCAGTAACCACATTGAGTCGTTGACGATTTGTCATCAAAACTATAGTCGAAATCACTTATACAGTTATACATAGAAGTATATGATCTAATATGGATAGAGTGTCAAGGAAAGTGTACCTAATACTTGAACTCATTTCTAAGAAACACAATAAAGAGTTGAAATTGTAAATTTGAATGGTTGATAAAGACATTGCTAGTGTTATTAATTATAGTTACGTGCATGATTAAAAGGTGATTACTTTGATTTATCAGGAGACAATGTAGACACAAAAAGATTTAAAGAACCAATTAATTTGTCTGCCTCCATTTGCTCTCATATAATTTATGTCCTTTGAACTAGTGGAAGTAATTATCCCTAACTAAATCGAAAAAGACGTGAGAATAAAATAAACTTTAATGATAAATTAGATGGAGAAAACATATAACATTCGATCGAGTCTAAGACCCACTAATTAGTCCATGATGGAATTAAATCCATGTTCATTATAATTGTCATTGTGTACTTGTCCTACATATGGTGCCACTTGCATTGCATGTAAATGGCTTTTGGACCATGTAATAGAACCACTATTTACAAGTACCCCTTAATTAGGCCTTAGCCCAATTTAATCCAAAATGTCAGATTATATACTAATAAGTTTTTAACTTTGTGATTAGTACTGTGGTTTGTGCAATCTGATCGCTGATTAAACTTTATTTAACAAAACGGAAATTGTTTAGTTACAGAAAAATGGTGATACGAAGCAAAGTGTTAACCCTTCTTAAAATCGTCTTAGATCGTAATTTCATATGAAGGATAAGGCCCCCGAGGTGTGACCATACCCACCGAGGGATCACACGGATCTTCCCCAAATTAAGAGCCGATCGGATCAAATGAGCGTCACATATAAAGGTAGTCCTTTGAAGGACAACCCCTTTCCCCGAGAAACCTAGCTCGAGGGTCACTAGACAAAAACATCTGGAGCACCCTATAACTTGTGTAAGCACGACAAGGGCCTCCTTCGCCTCCGAGGCTCAGAGGTTGATGAGTATCCCTCACCTTTACGCCCTCGGGTGAAGCCGGCAAAATGCCTAACGTTCTGAGGATCTTGTTTCTCACATCTCCTATGAATATGTCCATTTGATTCACCTTAGAAGTGCATTTATTCTCAATCATATTACTTGAGTTGTTCCGATACACATTTCCCCAGCGCCTCGTTGATTCATCACCGATTTGCTCAAGACATGCTAGCTATTAAATTGGTCCACCTCCATGTCTCCATACTTGCAGGTGCGTTCAATCAAGACATGCTATTAAATTGAGTAGTATGTATTTGATAGAATCATCAGCATCTAAAAGGTCGAGCTTGTAAAAAGTTGTATTATTTTCAATACACTTTCGACGTGGCGATTTCAATCTATTTAGAAATTTAATTAGGTGTAGATTGATATGAGTTGGATATTGTCTCGAGGATATTCAATATTGTTGAAAAGTGTGAAGTCTACCTGTATTTGTTATTTTCATATTAATTATGCAATAGACCAATAGTTGTAATATCGGAGTATTGTACATTAAACCAAATACACCATTTTAAAGAATGAAAGATTCAAATATGCAGGCATGCAGCACGGACTCCGTTAACATTGCATCTTTTTTGTGCAGTCTGTTGAAGATGGGTCGTGTGTGAAAATAGCCATACTAGGCTGGGTAAAAAGTCTTAACAAAAAAGGAAAGTTAGTGTAGGTTTAGCAGGCAATGAGTTGGCAAACGTTGGATGTTTTTGCCATAAAAGGTGAGATAATTTTATTTTCACCGTGACTGATGGATTGATTTGATGTGTTGATGGATGGATGAAATTAATTATAATTCAGTACTGTAATTGCTTTGAATGCAAATGCATGTTTCACTGCAACCGGTAAATAATAGAATCAATACCGACACTTTCCCAGAACTCATTCTTTGCACCAAATGATCATAACACATGAACTCATCAAACCTAGCCTCTTTAGTACATATACGGAGTGTTTGTTTACACGTTTGAATTGAATTTTTTCAATTTTAGTTTTGTTTTTGTTTACAAAAACTACATAAAAATTCAATTTGTATTGAAAAAACTCAATTCAAATGTTTAACCAAACACTCCGATGTTATCTTAGTTCTTCTAGGTTATGTAGGTTGGTTGTTTCTTGATCCACGATTAAATATGGGTAATTCAATTCCACCTAGCCGAGCACAATCTTTGGGCGATCTGCACATAGATGAGTCGGACCGATCATCCTATGGAAGTTACCGAGGCGAGAGTGTCCGCCATACATAGTCGTCGAGAATATCATGGATGAGCCCCATGATCTCGGGTCAGCGAGTCTGGCCAACTCATTATAATTAACGAGAAACATACAAGATTCGAAATTTAGGGTATTGACCAATAAAATGAAGGATAAAATTATCGTAGCACTATTATTTTAACTTGAGAGTAACTTTTCATTTATTATGAGCCCGTTCGAGCGGATAACTTTCACCACGTCAATGTGCACTCTACCTCTCTTTGTGCATTGAAATGAAGGGAAAATTAAAGCACATGGACATAAAGCATGATAGAATAAAGAACATTTTTGTTTTACAGAGTGATGGGATTATTCAATCACGCAGAGTTGTGTAAGTTACAAACACGATTACCTTTAGTGCCGTTTGGTTTGAAAATGGGTATTTGATTTTCTGAAAATTGGATTATTCGGCCCGTTTAAGAAATTGAATTATGTTTGTGGGTTTTCGCCTAAAAATCTTGTTTGGTTGGACTCTTTGAATTGAACTATTTTCAATAAAATCCAGTTTGGTTCTGAATTGATTTTGGACTATTCAGTAGGATAAAGCAAAGTGGAATTACTGATATACCTCTATGCTTTCCCACTTATTGTATAAAATCGAGTTTGATTTTCAATTTGATTTAGTGAAAATTACATGTGAACATAATTTTAGGGAACAAATTTTACCACCTTCTCGTGTTTAATCGAAAAATTCTGGAATTTTGATCATATGAATTTCGTATACAAAATTATCCGAAAATCTTTGAAATTATTGCATCCATAGTTACATTGCCATTGTTGATAACTTTGGCATCGATTTTGAGTTTATATGACTTGACCATTAAAATTTAGTTTATAGATATTGTTTATAATCTGTGTAATAATTATCTTAACGAAATACATGTTTCCTTATAAGATCGATATTTCATATGAGTGAAATTTATAATCCCATATTTTTCATCTCATGCGTAAAATAATTATTTTTTGCGATTGAAATCGACATCGCATATGTTTATCATCCCATCTAAACATAAATTTTCCTACATTTTAAACATAAAAGTGTAAAGCATGTAAAAGCAAAAAGTCGGTGAATAAGGATTTTAAGTGCATGAAAACAAAAGTATGAGTAAATGATTAGAAAAGAGAAATAAATATTATAGGGGTACAAAATGAAAAGAAAGGGTGCGAAACCATTGGGAAAAAAAAAAGAAGGTGAAAACCAAAAAACGGAAAAAAATGAAAAAGAAAGAGTGCAAAACTAGGAAAATATAAAAAGAAGAAATGGAAGGTGGAAATTAGGAAGGAAAAAAAAAGTGCATTGATGTGAATCGATTGGTGTTCTTAGATTGGGATGTCATATTTAGTAATTGATGGGAAGTTTGTATAAAATTAGACATTTCGCGAGAAAGAAGATAATCCAAAAGTAAATACCTCCTCATAGAAGGTATTTGAAATTGGATTATTCGTATCAAATTGAGGGCTTGGTAATTTGGAAAAATTGGATTATTAATAATCCATTTTTTGAAATAAACAACCATTGGATTATTGAGGGTATTCGGATAAAACCCTCAAAAAACCGTCAAACCAAATGGGCACTTATGTCACCTGAAAACACGCTATCAGATTGTATTTTTCCGTTCTTGCCCTTGCTGGCAAACATGATAGAAGTGACATGTGCAGCATGTTAATAAGTGCATGGTCATTATTAAATTATCTGATCCCTATGATGAATTAAACTTGACATCAAAATATCAAAGACTGGTCGATATGAATCCTACTGGCTATCCTACCTAGCTTCTCTTTTCATGTCCATTTTCTTTTAGTCTTGGAGTAAATCAACAATTGGTCCAAATGAATTTTATTGCGCGAATGCTGGTTATTAGTATCGAATGATGTATATATTGAACCCACAAAATAAAATAATTTCATCGGTTTTTCTTCAGTCTTCACTTATTAAGATCATGGCCGGAAAATTTTCTGATGGGTCACATATTATAAGTTACCATGACTTTAGCCTACTCAATTTGAAACCACAAAATTCAATTTAACCTTACCGCGAACTAATTAATGTTCCCCGACTATCAAATTTCTTAAACAGTTCAACTTAGGCCAACTGCCAAATATACTGTTTGTAGTTTGAACAAGTTTGAAAATGATATACTGTAATTTCATCACAGGACAGAGAGAATTTTGTACAAATGAACACAAAGTGAAGTTGCACATAGGATTCCAAGAAGATTTCTACTTAACATTACTGTTTCAAACTTCTAATCTGTCCCAAATGATTAATAAAGTGATTATGATGCTAATTATATATTGAGAAAGTACTAATAACCATCCCAATCAATCAAACTAGCAATAGTTCTAATAATTATTGGTGTTGCAGAACTATTTAGCCTACAATCACACACTGTTACAATTTTAGCACGAACAGGAGCCATAAAATCAAATGAGAAATGGATTTGAATGAAAAGAGAGTTAGATATTTCTGACATTTTATTATATGATTTTCATCTCGCACAAGCTTGTTTTATTGTTTGATAATCCAACAAAGCAAATAACTACATTTGTGAATTGTGAGTAGGATAATTTACATTAAAGTTGTGAGCTTATTATAGTTGCTCTACGGTTTATGATATTCTTCAAGACACTTGACAAAGTTGTATCATCCGGAATCACATCTTATAGTAGTGAGGTTTCGAAGGGTATCTAAGTTGATAAGCACTCACAAATTATATGATGTATTTAATTTGATATCAAAATCAAATTTGTGACACTCATGTCCGTGGGGCGATATCAAACCAAAAGATATGTATGAAACAAACCCATACATTGATAATTGTGTCGGTCCTCAAGGATTTGAGAAGTTATAAATGGTCGATCTCATGGAATTCAATGACCTAAAATGTACGGATGACTAGGCGAGGAATGAGGACATCGAACATTTAAGAGGGTAGAATGTAATATTACTAAGTAATATCACGAATCTTGTATCAAGTGATATAAATACACTCTCACATTTAAGAGGTAGTTTTGTTTTTTGCTAGATTACTTGGCTAGATTTGTCTTCACCGGGATCCTTTAGAATCAGTTGTACTGAATTGGTTTTGGATGATGAGAAATATATTACTCGGATTCCAAAAAATGATATAAATACACACTCACAAATTAGTATATGTACTTTTAGGTTACTCAGGAGGCAAATTCATAAAACAATCGATTGAAAGTGGATTTTAATACCTAAGAACACATTATCTTCGTACAGCTTCGTTGATTAAGTTACATTATAACCCGTCAGCTTCGTTTAGTTAAATTATATTGATTCTCTTGGTTATATTTTATCTTCTGATTGATTCGATTGATTCGTTTAAATTCAATTCGTTAATTCGATTCGATTAGACGAAGATAAACTTAACTCAATTATCAAAACAGTCCAATCAATGGGCCGGGTGGTTGCAAGAATCTCACTGGCAGTAGCAGTCAGCATGCAATTACCTATCCTAAATGTTCGGTTTTGGATTAATGGAACTAAAATACTAGATTAATCTCGCCTAATCTACCGACACAAAAGGAAATAAGGAATGAATTATGCTTCTAGTTTACCCTAGTGGTAGATTCTCTAAAGCTTTTGGACAAAATAGGTTCACAGGGGATTGATCACAGTATGATGATTGTACTTGGTTAAGGTTTTTATTAACAATAAAGATAGAAAGTGAAAATCATTGATATATCCACCAAGGTTCCAATAATGCAAAAAAAAGAAGGTAAAAAAGTAAAAAGTAAAGTGTGCAATGCATGTTTTGCTTTTGAACGACCACACTTCCGAAAAATTAGATGAGAACTCTACTACAGTCGAAATTCGCACGGACATTCAAATTCCTACTAATAATTGTGCCTTCAAATTAGAGTTGGGTATCAATCTCAAAATAGAACACAACTAAGATTAGATGAAGTGGCATTCTATCGACTACACCTGAGTTCGAATATGATGAAATGGAATTCTATCGACTAGTACATTCTTGTGATATTCAGACCGAACCAGTTGCATGCGGGTAGTAAAAATACATTTATGAATAATTTTACTGGTTTATAACAATTTACGGGAATCCTAAAGTTAGAAAACATTCCAGAGAAGCATATAAACAAATGCAGACAACATATACTAGTAATTAGCACCTCATCAGTCCCAGGACAAGGTTCCGTTAACACCAGTAACTTCAATAAGGACAACCACCTGGCGTGATTAAATGGCAAGCAGGGCCTTTGTTGAGACGAAGTAAGTAAATTTGTAAGTACACAGAAGAATATTCAACGGTAGTAGCATAAATAGTGGAGCGTTGCAACAAACAAGGGGTGGGGGCTGGCAATATGCATGATTAAATGAGAAAGTGAAGGTGAGAGGTGCAATGGATCAGATAGATATTAAATCATATGATGATTGCATGTCCAGCAGGTAAGCAAATAGACAATGTAATCAGATACTATCAGAATTGATGTATAATTATTGATCCGTAAAAAAGCCTATAATTATTATGTAGGAAGAAAATAAATTAAATGGCTGGCTTTACTGTAGGGGCCAAGATTTATGCTACATTACTTTGGATTTGCTTTTCGTTTTACTTGCTTTGTCTCTTTCACTTGCTACCCACTACTCAACCACAGATTTCTCCAGTAAGATACAGACCGTACTAATGCCAAACGACAGAAATATCAATAGCTCCAAACACGTTTTCCTAATACTTCATGATGATATGTTTTGGGCTTTAATTTTTACTGCTGGAAATGGGTGCTGTTACTACTATTCTATATATGGCCCAAAGGGAAATTTCTTGGTGAAAACGAGAGAGGCCAAAGCAACTTTTATTAATAAAAATCAAAGCATTTTCTGATCCATTGTATTATATATTTCTGCGTCTGAATTGAATTGTATTAACTCTCTCTTATCTGATTGATTGTATTACATATTCTATAAATCGTTGAATTTTGTATTCTTACTTCTCTCTTATCTGATTGGATGTATTCATTTCTCTAATATAGTTGACGGTAGCATTTGGACTTTATTTGAAAAGGCCAAAACATTGTAGGCCTTTTTTGCAAACTTGGGTGCAAAATTGGTCTATGTCACCAATTTTCCCAATTTCTAATGTGACCAATTTTTCCAAAGTCCAGTAGTCTATGCCCTTCTACTTCTCAAGCTAAAGAATATGCAGATTCTGATCTAACTTTCTACTCAAGAGAATATAATTGAAACATTTTGGCCTTTCCACGGATCAGTTCAAATAAAATACTTGGAGTTACTGAATTCCTGAAAATCATCTAATGCATGCGAACGTAAAACCTGGAGTTGACATACAAAACGAAAGAACAACCGAGGATTTATTAACATGGATTATCTCTTCGAAGTTCTATCTACTTTATTTTCTAAAAAACAGGTGCATCAGAGAAAGGTATTTAAACTTGCCTATCTCAGTCAAGCCCAGTTTAAGGTACAACAACAACAACAAACACTTGAGTTTATTCCTATAAGGCTATAATTAAATATTTTGATCAATGACTTACGATGGAACAAATTCCCTGCTGCTTCGATTCTCATTTCCTTGCAAAGGAGACACCCTTCTCGATGCTTCCGCCTAGCTCTCTCTTTGCTTTCCCCAAACCAACCCTAACATAATAACAAATCAAAAAGTTATTCTACAATGATAACTAGATGCATACTTCAGGATGTTCAAACTATATCAACCGGACCTGGGCTGTGAGGTATGTATATAAAGCATATATTGGCTCACCTTTCATACTCATTTAGGGGACCAAGTGGATAGATTTCCTCAACACCATTACGGCCTAACCGAACTTTCGATGCAAAAAATGGAAGTTCAGTGACCTGAGAGATACAAAACTCCACTAGTTAATGATAATCCAAGAATAAAAGCATATGCTACTTGATGTTCGCTGGACAACCCGAGTTTGATGAAATATCAAACATCTCTCACCCTACTCTATAACAAATATCCCTAGTACCAGTGGCAGATCCAAGGGGTGAGCAGTGTCAACTGACCCCTTGTATATAATGTATGAGCAGTGAGAGTTACTAATCTCCTGTATGTCTCAATGGTCAGGGTAGCAGTTGAACAGCTGGTACGTAGCATTGTTCGACCCTTTTTAAAGTCCATTCTGTTTTCTGTTTGTCTTATTTTTGCTCATTGTTTAAGGAATATATATTTCGACCCCCTAAAATTTTATCTCCGATTGTAAAAAATATGACTTGTAGCCCGTATCCTGCAAATAGGGAGCATTAAACATGCCTGAGGCATACGAATGCATTCCACGACACCAGCATCACCCTTTAATCCTCGTAAGCAAGCGTCAGCGAATTTGACTGCTGCATATGCCTGCAGCATTTGTTAAAAAAAGGTATATGATTTATGCCGGATGTTCATGGGGCAAGTAGCAAGTTATATCCTAAGATAAAGAGAAGGTACCGACACAGAAATAGCAACTTACCATAGAAAGAGTTGCTGAACCAGCACCGGCTTTGGCCTGCAAGATAAATAATCACTTTTAGTTAGGTGTTGTCTCAGAGAAAAGGGTTATGCCAAGGCATGAACAAAAGCATAAGCTCAAGTAGTTATCTGGAGATAAGTGCAAGTAATCATCGACATTAAATAACACAAAAACACATAAATTATGCAATGGCGTATAGGAGCTTCAGCCCAAAAGGAGAGCACTGTCTGTAGATCATTTGTGGGTCATTCAATAATTGAACTATTAACGTTGAGCAAGAGGCAAACCTACCTCAACAACTTCAGTCCCACCATTCTGGATTCGAGATGTCAGGTACTCAATCTCTTCTTTGGTGAAAGAACAAGGAGGTTTAACCTAGACCACAGAAAACTGAAACTTAGTGATGCAAAGAAGCATGCATTTTCATCTGAACTTATGTTATTATATTAACCTGGGAGAGAAGAGGTAAAATTGTCACACCAGCATGACCTCCTCGACTGGAACATCAACTTCCGTGGATCTAATCCCAAAACTTCAGCCTTCATTTGAAAAGAAAATTAAATATGGTGCATCAGTCATAACTCATAACACATAAGACAGAAACAAGTCCTAAGTATATGATTCTTGATGAAAAGTTGCTTGGAATAGTACAACAGGTGATATTGCCTCAATGTGTGTTTATATACATGACTAAATTAGTACTGCAGCCTTTACAAAATCAATGTTCTCTTACTTCTCATTTCTAACTGTGCTCAAAATGAGTAATATTTGAAGGTGACTCAGCATTAATGTTAATATATTCAACTGTCACATTAGCATAGAAATGACATCAGTTGAGCAAAACAATAATACTAAACTACTTACAATTAGGCGTATGCAGAATGTGAGAGTAAGAGCAAAACGATAACATCTGACCGAAGTAGAATACTACACATGGTGACAGGAAATATAGTCAGCTAAAGGAAGCTTCCTTACCACAAATGTATTAGCTCTGACTACATCAAGCATTGTTACTCCCATAAGTCGCTTTGGATCAAAGGTGCCAGCCTTCTTAAATACTTCTGCTGCAATTGGAACTGTGGAGTTAACAGGATTACTAATTAAGTTGACAATGGCCTTAGGACAGCATTTGGCAATTCCTTCACAAAGATTCTTAACTATTCCTGCATTGATGTTGAAAAGATCATCCCTTGTCATTCCAGGTTTCCTAGGAGCATGCAGGAATTATTAAAGGTCCATTCCTGTAAGTGCATCCTCCAACTGCGGCTGACCGAGAAAGCCACGGACCTATATATCAAAGTGTGTAATCAGTCTCTAGTAGTCAAGTTCAGCAGTAATTTGCTTATATAGTTGAGGATGGTGGCATGTCTTACCTTCCTACCAAGTACTTTGGGAGGGGGAGGGGTTCACTGAATAACTAGCTGGTGTTCACACTAGAATATGTTCTTTATAATTTGCAATAACATCTCATATCTATGACTGTTTCCAGTAAGGATAATATAAAAGTTATGGCCTCTTAATTAGCATGAGTAGCTAAAACATGAAATGTAGATCACACTGTGGACCATCTATTAAAACCTAGCATCTCCAGTATAACAACTTCACTTATCTACAGTTTAAAGAACATAACACAAAACGTAGAACTTCAATTACATTCCTATTATTATAAGTAACTCAGTGATTTCATGAGTTACCACTCCTGGAAAGACTATAAAGGCCACTTACGGCATACTAAAACTGCCACAATTGAACATGCCGTGTATACGGTTTTTATGAATATTCTCTCCATAGCACTCTAAAATATAAATAGCATAAATGGAATACTGTATGTCCTACTCCTCTGCAACCAGTTATTAATAGCTCATAGCTGACATACACTCAAACACGCATAAATTGATTCCACATCGCATTGAGACCTATTTAAAATAATAATCGCACATGCATATAAAAGGCTTATATACCACTTTTTTTAAATAAATTATATGGAAATAAATCATTACTGCAATGACCAGTGGCATTAAAATGCAGGGATAGTGACTACTGACTAGTGACATTACAAAAGTTTTGAAGCTACTAAAGCTATCATATAGAATTAATAGATCAAATAACATCCCTCATCTTCTGAATAAAGATCCAAGCCATCTTCATAAATTGTTCTCATAGAACACATCATCACCCTCTTCCTCATCTTCAGTAATTACATCAGAATTGAGCTCTTTTCTTTAAGGTAGAGCCTAATCACAAGCCTGAGAACCATCTACAAGCCCCATTAAGCGTACAAAACTTGCTCCCATCAGGAATGGCAGTTAAATTAGAGCTTATTTGCATGCATACAAATAACTGTCAGTCGTGCACTGCAGGCAAACCACATACAACCAAGCGCTATCAGTAAACCTGGAATTCAACATGCGTCCCCAATCTCTAATTTCATCTCCATACACCAGTAAAATTTGGGAAATACCAGCACCAATAATACAACCACCTAAACTACAAACCAAAATTACCATTAAAAAAGGCAAATGCGAATAAGATGACAGTGAACAAACTGCACAATGTATAGAACAGCTTCAACGCTCGCCAGTTCATCAAATTATACATAGCTAATTTCGCAATAGCAACTAAAACAAGTACTATATAGTAGAAGCAAACACAATCTACATCCCTAAGACTGTAAAAACGTATTAATAAATGAAGGATAGAGAAAATGAAAGTACCACATCACCAGTATCCATGTGACTGATATCAGCCGTGACACCAGGAGTGTTGACAACATCATAGAGATGAAGCACCGAAACCATCGGGTTCGTCTTCATGAGCATAGCTAATGGCTGCCCTATTCCTCCAGCTGCTCCCAATATCGCCACCTTGAATCCCGGCGAAGCGCCTTTGGCTCGGCAATCCGACCGCCATAAACTCCGATCAACCTTTTTGTACACAACAAATCAGTAAGCATGAAAATCAGTAGCAAATTTGTTTTCGCAAATCGCAAATCGAAGAGTAATTGAAATGAATACCTCGGAGCGGTTAGGGAGGGGGTTGAGGTGAGCTGAAATTCGCGCGATGCGTTGATTAACATCTCCTTGCTTCTCCATTTCTGTACTGTATTGCGAAATTTGAGGTGATCGTGATTGGAAATGGTGTGATCAGAGCCTTGGCGTGGCGTGCTGTGCTGAGTCTGTTTTTTTTGTGGGATTTTGGTAGTTAAGGAAGACGATGGACTTCGTTGGGATGCGTGGAATTGGATTTTGATGAATCTTCTTTCTTTTTTAGGATAATAATAATAATAAAAATGGAAACGGGAAATTTTGACCTTTTATCTGGTAGGCAACCAATTGGGCTGGGTTCAATTAAAGTATTGGATTGGACCGATTGGTGACATTGGTCTATCAAATTTATGGATATGTATTTGCTCCCAAATGGAGCTGAATTTGGATCAATCTCAAAATCATTTTTAGAGTCAACGCAGAGAGTTAACTAGTTGGAAACTTTTATTAAAATTAAGTATCAACTAATTTTATGTACTTTTTCAGTGTATTTATACAGCTAAAGTCATGTGTTTCTTCAACTAACACTTTATATTTGACATTTTTTTGTTTCATTTGATTTTACTTGATCTTTTTCGTGATTTATGGGTAAATTTAGTTTTCGACTATAACTTTTCCTTGTCTTGTTGGATGTCATTGAATTGAACACAAATCAAAGGTTTTTATTGGATCTTACTGGATTGAACATGTACAAATCCAAGGTCATTTCCTTATGTGTAACAAAGCGACTAGATAATTTGACTGGATACTTACAAAGTGACTCCAAAAATATTTAGAGTAATTTTTCAGATCCCATCTGGCTCAATCAATTTACTGGCATTCACTCTATATATCGTTAAAAGTTATTTTATTTTGATCAAAGTGTTAAATGTAACCTATTATGTTAATGATCACTCATGTTGTCCAGATAAATGCTATGATAATTTGAACATGTTGAACTTATAATAATTATTTGAAAACATTCACTATAAACAAAATTATGCATCCGAATGCCTGCTTTGAAATGTTTTTGATAAATTTAAGAAAGAACAATGAAGGTTAAGGAAACTAGGCGATATTTGGATGGACTGGCCCAAATGCCTTGTAGAATGTCTAGTCCATAGTTTTGGAAGCTGGGCCTTGTCCTCTATGATTGGTCTACATTTTAGTTAGGCGATTCAGGTCCATGTTTGCCATATATACATGTGGGTGCCAGGAAGAGGGAAAATGATGTGCAAATACTGCTTTCACCAGCAAAGTCGTAACTTTTGTTTTAAACTTTTAACATAATGTCTCGTTTTGACTATCATGTTAAATCCAAACACTCGGGTTAAGAATCGAAATTATTCGTAAACGAATTTAACCTTAGTTAGAGAATTATGAAACAAACCGATCACTACAAAAAAATCAGAGTACAAGTAAGGAGCAAAAGTGAGGGAATAGTTAATTCCTCTAAGTTGATACAATATTCCAAAACAATTAACTATTTCTCAAGGAGCAAATGTGAGGGAGAGTTCTTCCTCTCTATTATCAAAATTCGGAGCCTTTCTTATAATTACAAAGACCTTTAAGGACTTCTTTGCAAAAACACAAAATGATATAACAAGAAGCAAACAGAACTAAACCTAATTCTCCATCTGCTACATTTTTCTCTTCCATCCATGGTGAACGGATTTGTCGTTCTTTCAAATTCAATGGTAAACCCTAATTTTCCGTATTGCTAACAAATCAGCTCCGATTCATCAGTGAATTGTTCAATCCAAACTTCCTATGCCATGTATCTGTTGCGTCCCCTAGCAATCTTGACAATATGAACAATAAACAAGACTACTAAAGAGCAACAATGGAGATGAACAAGAGGGTTAAACTAAAACTAGAACAATTCTCATTATCTGAAGAACAAATAAGAACTGCGGATACAATTTATAGCTAGAAGATGCCACAAACGGCTAGAAAAGCGTACGGAACTGATCTAATGGCAGAGAATGATCTGATGGGAATTAGTGTCGCATCATCCTTCCACCAGATTATTCGAAAATAGTACTGAGATTCAGCCACCGTTGGATTAAAAAGATCCGTTGCAGATCAACGGTATCTTATCATTGTCAAAACGGTGCCGTTCTAACTTTTTCTGACTACTCACGACTTGGACTCTCGTCTGTAGAAGCCGCTTTCGAGCTTGAGATGGTTGGTTCGCGATCTGGAGTTGGCGGATTAACTGATAGTTGATTTTCTGTTACAATCACAGACAAATCTTCTCTGTTTATCTTCAATGGTTTGATTGTAATCTTCGTCTTTTCTGGATAGCTGGGATCACTACATTCCCCTCTCCTTGACTCGATTCGTCTCCATACGAATCAAAAGCTGGGAAATGTTTTAGCAATGAAATCAAAATCTTCCCAAGTAGCTTCATTTTCACTTGAATTGACCCATTTAACTAGCAATTGTCTCACAACTGTGTTGTTCCTTGGCACCATTCTTCGACTCAGAATTTTTAAAGGGTAAACCTTAAAATTCCCATTCTGATCAGCTTCTCGTAAGAGAGTGGATGGAACATATTTATCACTGAGCTTTTTCTTGAGTAAGCTCACATGAAAAGCTGGGTAGATGCTTGATGTTGGTGGCAGAACTAGTTTGTAAGCCACTGTGCCAATCTTCTCAATTACTTGATAAGGACCATAATACTTGTGAGCAAGTTTGAGGTTCTTTCTCAAAGCTAGTGATGTCTGTCTGTAGGGCTGGAGCTTTAAGTAAACATCATCACCAATTTCAAAGTGTCTCTCAGTTCTGTGCTTGTCTGCATACACCTTCATTCGATTCTGAGCTGTTTGTAGATTGTCCTTGAGTTGCTGCACCAATTTATTCTTCTCTTCAATCCATTGAGCTATTTCTTGATGTTGGATCTCCATAAATGGACCTGCAGGCAGATGTGAAGGCACTGCACCATAGAGAGCTTGAAATGGAGTTAGTTTCAATGCAGTATGGAAGTTTGTATTATACCAGAACCCAGCTAAAGCCAACCACTTATGCCACTTGTTTGGTTTCCCACCTACAATGCACCTGAGATATTGTTCTAAACATTGGTTTACCCTCTCAGTTTTGACCATCAGACTGAGGATGATAAGCAGTTGTGAAATGCAACTCAATGCCAATGATTTTTTAAAACTCTTTCTAGAAATTGCTTGTAAAAATCTTGTCTCTGTCAGTAACAATGCAAGTTGGTAAACCATGCAGTTTATAGATGTTTTCAACTAAGATTTTTGCAATATGAGATGCAGTGTAAGGGTGGGATAGTGCAAATAAGTGGCTGTATTTAGTAAACATGTCAACCACCACCAAGATTGAATCTTTGTTGTCAGATTTTGGTAGTCCCTCCACAAAATCCATGGATATATGAGTCCAAGCTTGCTTAGGAATCTGTAGGGGTTGTAGTAACCCTGGGTATGCTGCTCCATCATGATTACTCATTTTGCACACATCACATTTGCTCACATGTTCATGTATCTGCTGTTTCATTCCCTTCCAGTAAAAACTTGATTTTGCTCTCATATAAGATCCAGCCATGCCTGAATGACCCCCCATAGAAGAATCATGGATATGCTTTATGATTTGTTCCTTAAGCTCCTTGTAATCATCTATAAAAATCCTGCCTTTATACCTCAACAGCTCATTAGTATAAGTATAGTGAGGCTTTGCAGCTGCATTGATAATTTCAGTGGCATTAGAATCATTTGTGTAACTCTCTTGTACTTCCATGATCCACTGAGGTGTCACATGAGTAATGGCATTGATCTCACAAGCATCTGTATCATCTTCATGCCTCATTCTAGAGAGGGCATCTGCAGCTTTATTTTCAATGCCCTTTTTGTATAAAATTTCATAATCAAGTCCCAGAAGCTTGGATGCCCACTTGTGTTGCAGTGCTGAAGTGATTCTTTGTTCCGGTAAGTGCTTTAAGCTCTGTTGATCAGTCTTGATGATGAAATGGCTAACCTACAAGTCATGCTTCCATTTTTCAACTGCCATGAGCACAGCTAGAAACTCTTTTTCATAAGTGGATAGTGCAGGCTCTTCACTCCCAATGATTCTTGAGATATCTTTGATGAGTCGGTTTACGCGTCTCATTTAGTCTTTACCGTACCGTCTTATTGTCATCCTAAGCATAGTTTTATTAATTTTCCTAGAGTATTTTTACTTGTTTTGTTCTTTTGTGTTTTGTAGGTATTTGGCTAAATCGCTAATTGAAGGCAAAATGGTGTATTTTACATGCATCTACAAGATATGGAGTTCTAATGCCTCGTATAGATGCTGGAAGTGGAGCGGGAAGTCCAAAATACCAAGAATTGGAGTCAAAAGGAGTCAAAAGGGCAAAACAGTCATTCCAGGAAGAACTGGCCTTGATTTGCTTAATTTTCCGATTTTACTGCGTTTGGGTCTAATTAGCGGACTTAGTTTTTCTACTTTCTATTAGTTAGAACAAGACATAATTAGTTTCATTATCATCTATTGTCAAGTTTTACATACTTTTGCTCTCAACCTAGAACCTTTTCCAAGGGCAATTACCGATTTTAGGTAATTGAACCGATTTTCATCTTGTAATCCGATGATTGTCAATTGATTGGGAGCGTTATCTACATACTTTTCTACCGATTCGATTCAGGTTCTTCAATTCTTATCTAGGGTTCGTGACACGAAGGGTAACAATTGTATCACCATTCGAATCTTTGATTTTAGTATTAGATTATGTTTATTGCTTGTTTATTTACGATATTGATTATGTCTTCGCATGTCATGAGTAGCTATACACCCTGATTATGGGGTGGTGACGAATTCAATGCATGCTAGCTAGGGTTCATGTGATTATATACATAAGATGCAATTTACTTTGAGTTTTTTAGATTAATTGCGTATCATATATTCTATTTGATGTGCGTTACGTCAAAATCACTGTTAGATTAAGCATTTGTTCATTTATAACAAAACGTTTTCGTCTTGCTTTATCTATCAGTTAGTTGCAAACAGTAATATCTGAATTAGCTTAATTAATTGTAGCTTAGTGGAATTGACGCATCCACTAATGCTATATGTTTTCTAGAACCAAGTAATTGACAACTTAAGTAAATCGATATCGTTACAATCGCATGTTTCCTGCTAGCTAGCTTGTCTTCAAGTCACCACACCATAATTCTCCTCATTCATATCAATCTCGTTAAGTTTAAATCTGTTTTCTAGTTAGTCTGCATATTAGTTTAATTTCACATAGTTAATCATTTTGCTGCCGAAGCAAACAACCATTTACTATTTTCATTATTAATTGTTTCTTATATTCGTAAACCCAAACTAAGCCTAGTTAAGTCCTTCAAGACCGACCTCGGGGTTAACTTCACTGCACTACAAGTTTTCGTAGTGTTGAGAATTAACTCTTGGCTAAGTAAACAAATTTAAAACTCTGATTTGACACATCATATGCTATAGGACCATTTCCTTGAGTAAGTACAGCTCAAAGTCCATAACTACAATCATCTGTTTCTATAGTAATGGTTTAGAGAAATCAGGCAAAGTTAATCTGAGGCGATAGTCATGATATGTTTTAGTTTCTGAAATGCTTCCTCAGCTGTATCACTCCACTTGAATGCATCTTTCTTGAGCAGTTCATAAAGAGGTTTGCAGATCAATGCATAACCTTTGATAAACTTCCTGTAATAGCCTGTGAGACCTAGGATACCTCTCAGCTCTTTAAGTGTCTTTGGATTAGGCCAGTTCACAATGCATTTGATCTTCTCTGCATCTGTTGCTACTCCCTTCTCAGATATCACATGACCAAGATATTCAACAAAAGATTGTCCAAAAGAGCACTTTGACATTTTAGCATAAAGAGTGTTAGCTTTCAATAATTCAAACACAGTTCTCAGAAGAATCACATGATCTTCAATATTGGCACTATAAATCAGAATATCATCAAAGAAAACAAGCACATATTTTCTCAGATATTGAGCAAAAATAGAGTTCATCAATGAATGGAATGTAGCTGGGGCATTACTTAGCCCAAATGGCATCACCAAAAATTCATAGTGGCCTTGGTGTGTCCTGAAACCTGTATATTGAACATGCTCATCCTTCATTCTTATCTGATGATAACCTGATCTCAGATCAATTTTAGAGAAAACCTTTGACCCATGTAGTTCATCATGTAACTCATCAATAATGGGCATGGGGTAAGCATGTTTAATTGTAAGCTCATTAAGGTACACATTGACACATCGCTTGGTGCCGTCTTTTTCTTCACCGAAGGCGGTGCATCAAATATTGCACTTGTCTTTGTTACGAAATACCCTACCAACATTTCCTGAATAATTGTTTCAATCTCATTCTTGAAAGCATGAGAATATATGTAGGGATTCTGCTTCTTTGGCACAGCTCCTGGTATTAATTCAATCTGGTGCTCTATTTCTCTCCTTGGAGGTAGCTCAGTTGGCTCAGCAAAAAATTCAGGAAAGTGATCAATAACTTGTTGTACAGGTTCTGGCACAGGTTCCTTTTGAGTAGTTGTAATGGAAAACACATGGCCTATAGCTCGATAGTATCATCCTATAGCAGTTATGCATTCCTTTACACCTTAATCAAGTGACATTCGTGATTACATTAGTGTTTGTAATAGCATTAATATAGAGCTTTTGATTGTTCACATTGATGCCTAATCTTTTTAGTTTGAAATCAAACTCCACAGGCTAAGTTTTGACGATGCTCCTAGGACAGTGATAGCCTCGGTTTGAGTAATCTCCTTTGGGAAAGCAAATTTATGCCCTT
Organism: Plantago major; assembly: GCA_026545765.1. Lineage (NCBI taxonomy): Eukaryota > Viridiplantae > Streptophyta > Magnoliopsida > Lamiales > Plantaginaceae > Plantago > Plantago major. The sequence goes on along the minus strand of JAIFAC010000093.1, from coordinate 37,437 downwards.
GAATCTCCCATTCAATCTTAGGACATAAATTTTCACACCTGAGTTTTCCTCCACTTGCAACACTAATACCCACTGGATTAATAGGTTTTAAATTCAAACCAAGAGTAAGAGCAATATCATGATCAATGAAAGAATGTGTGCTTCCTGTATCTATGAGTATGCATAGCTCATTGTCACCCTCTTCCATAAACTTGAGTGTGCACAGGCTTGGCGCCTTGTAATGCATTAATGGATATCTCAACTTCTTCTTCATTGATGGTTTCAGAGATTTCTTCAATGTGGATATTGGATTGCACATTCTCATAGTGAATCCTCTCTTCCTCTTCAGACATCAACAGATAAATGGTTGGACTTTTGCATCTGTGTCCACTAATCCATTTTTCATCACAGTTGTAACCACTGCACAGTGCCTAGTTTTCATCTCATCTCTAGTAAGGTACTTTACGGGTAGTTGGTTGTTTTGAGATGTTTCTAGATTATTTTGGGCTTGTAAGTGGTTAGTGTACTGACAATGTTTATAAGTTTAGCATGAGTAATCATTCTTGTAGGCCCTCTAATGACTTCAAGAACACTTTCTTGTTCTGTAGCCATTTGCATTGCCATTTATACAATTCTGGGATATTGTGCGGCCTGAGGGCCTTAAGATCTTTCTTTAGACCAATTGTAAACACCCTATGTAGTAACTCTCAGATTGTTCACCTCCAAACAAATAAGATAGAGCTCTAAGCTCTTCATATCTATCAATGTAATCCTGTAGTGAAGAGACCTGTTGTATTCGAGTAAACTCTCTTACAACTGTTTCCTCCTTAATGTTACCAAATTTCTCACAAACCTTGGTCACTAAAAATTCCCATGAGACAGTGCCATGTTTAATGAGTAGGTTTTGGTACCACATATCAGCCCTACCATCAAAATAAACGGATGCTATATGCGCCTTTTGATGATCTGGTATATCTGTGACCACTGAAAAATATTTGTGACACTTAAACACCCATGACCTTGGGTTAATGCCATCAAACCTAGGAAACTCTAGTCTGGATATAGCACTAGACAAATAACGGTTTGAGTTTCCAGTATCAAGCTGGTCTCTTTCCATATTTGAGCTACTACCAGGACTTCTGTCATCCCCATTAACAACTCTTTGTCTCATATTATAATTAGGTGGATCAGGTGGTTTGCGGAAGCTCTAAATGAACTCTATCACCTGACTCATCTGGAAATCAAGTTTTTGAGTGGCTATTCTATTGTTTTCATAATCCACTCTTAACTTTTCTGATAAGACATGTAACTCACTTTGAATACCCCTTTGAATCTCGGCATCAATAGCTTGCTTGGACTAAAGAATGTTTAGTTGTTCTTGTGCCGCATTAGCTAAGTTTAAAGCCTCATCGATTCTAGTTTGTGCAGTTGTGTTAACCATAGTATCAGAGAGGTGGAAAGCGTCGAATTCAGATGAATCTTCAACTAACCTGGCTCTGTATGCCAATCTGTTGCATCCCCTAGCAATCTTGACAATATGAACAATAAACAAGACTACTAAAGAGCAACAATGGAGATGAACAAGAGTGTTAAACTAAAACTAGAACAATTCTCATTATCTGAAGAACAAATAAGAACTGCGGATAAAATTTATAGCTAGAAGATGCCTGGCGGCTAGAAAAGCGTCTGGAACTGATCTAATGGCAGAGAATGATCTGATGGAAATCAGTAGCATCATCCTTCCATTATGTGCCAGATTGGAAAATTCGACCCCGGTGGTCTCACAAACCTGCCAGATTATTCGAAAATTGTACGGAAATTCAGCCACCGTTGGATTAAAAAGATCCGTTGCAGATCAACGGTATCTTATCATTGTCAAAACGGTGCCGTTCTAACTTATTCTGACTACTCACGACTTGGACTATCGTCTGTAGAAGCTGCTTTAGAGCTTGAGATGGTTGATTCGCGATCTGGAGTTGGCGGATTAACTGGTATTTGATTTTCTGTTACAATCACAGACAAATCTTCAATGGTTTGATTGTAATCTTCGTCTTCTCCTGGATAGCTGGGATCACTACAGTATCAGCTTGTTTATCCCCAATTCAATCGGTTTGAGTTTTTTCACTTGACCAGATCGGCTATGGAATGAAAGTTTCTGCAACACGATTTTCTGGATCAAAATCCTTTCTGGCTTCGAGGATGACTGTAGGCTGCCTGGTAACCTGCTCAACGATGTTCTTCAGAGAGAATTCGGCCCAAGGTTCATGGACAAGCTCGGGAAAACTAGAGTACTTGCTCAGGTTTGTTTTGTGCTTTCTTCTTCGCTCGCATTTCGGTATTTCCCGTGCACTATTTTGCTTTTTCCCTTCGCTGATTTTGTTTTGATTGGAGACTTTGGAGTTAACCGATTGATGCTTGTGAAGCGATGCTAACCGAGTGTATTAGGTTTCTTATGCAGTCGATCGACGTTTTTGATGTATGTGGTAGATTGATGTTCTGTTTTAGCTTCCTGTAATTCGTGCTCACTATGCTTGATTTGTGCATTTGTTCCTTACTATGGGATGAGCTATGATTACTGTTTTTTTGTACGTTTTTGAGTTCGATTGTGCATCTGTGTTCAGTATACGACGAGCTATGCTTATTGTTAGGTTTCGGAATTCAGAGTTTAATTTGTGCATTTGCGTGCAGTATGTGAGGAGCTATGCTTACTGTTATGTTTTTAGGTTTTGGAGTTTGGTTTGTTCATTTGTGATCTGTTGCTTTAATTTTTTGGATTGTGAAAAGTATAGACTATTGAGTGGTATGTGTATGTTGCTCTGTTTTTGGAATGTATACGACTTGGATTTGCTTGGGGAATTTGTGGATGGCAATGGTCTGTGTCTAGTTGAACGATGATGGGATGTGGATGTTAGATGAATGCTTTTTTGTTTGTTGAAACTGTGATTTATTGACATCAGACTTCAGTTCCTCAGTAGATAAAATTTGTTCTGAGATTACACCAGTTAAATGAAAGATAGCTGGAAAATATTTTGTTCCTCAGGATAGCTGGATTCCTCTAATAGATTAAGACTCTTGTATGGATAACTGTGAGTTAGTGACTACTTATCAATGTGGCTATGGAGTGCATGCAACATGAGAATGGCTGGACTTGAGGACACTGCTGAGGTGCTTGAGAAGGAACTAGCTGCGGAATTGTCGAAGATGACTCTTGAGGAAGCGTTATCACTAGCTCGTGCATTCAGTCATTATCTAAACCTGACTGGTATTGCTGAAACTCACCACAGGTAATTGGACTGGTATCTAATGTTGGTTTTACTTTTATCTTTATGGGTCGCTCTACATGTAGACTGTAGCAGACAGTGTAAGACTATAATTTGAAATATATATTATGGCATTATCTCTTGTGATTTCATGGTGCAGTATCTTGTTTCCTTTTTTTCTCTACTAGTAACACCATTTTGGTTATTTTCGTACTTCCAGTTGTATTGACTACCATGATTATCCAAATGGATTTGAAGTTGCATTCACCAATGTTTGAGAATCTCATGGACAACATAGTATTCTGGCTTCTCTCTAGCACTTAGATAAGGCAATAACTTATCCCATCTTAGTCTGCTATGTCTCAGATTTGTATTAACATATCGGGCTTCAATTTTGGCTTAAAGTTCCTATTTCTTATAGTAATCGCTAATCGGTTCTTCTGGTATTAGATGATAGCTGGTATTGAAACATGTCTCAGAGTTGTTCTTCTAGGTCCGACAAGAAACTATTTGATCATAGCTGTTTCATAAGTGATAATTGTGAATTGATTGCCTTGGTTCTCCCGTGTTTTATAGATTGCAGATCATTGTTTCTTTTCTCAACTTCAGCTCATTACATCTTTTGTTACTGTTTGTTTGTTTGTTGGCCTGGTCTATATTTCTCTCTCTCTTCAAGGCATGGATAACTCTTATTCACAAACTCAATTTTCTTCAACTGCATTTGCTAATAGTGTATATATAGTGATGATGATTTTATCTCTGGGTGTTCATTTAAGGCTTACGGATTGTTTGGAAGTACGCACGATCATTTTATATCGAAATTCAGAGTACTGTCTTTGTAATTTCATAAGTGATCACTGTGAACTGTTCAAATGCATATTTAGTTGCATCGTTGCGTATTTATCACATGATTCCTTTCAGGGAATACGCAGCAGGTGCTCATATTTGGTGCAGCATCATTTTCAGAGTTTCAGTTGGAGTGATGGAGAAACCATTGTCGGAAGTGCACGAAGCAATGTTATGAAGTTTTAGATCTTATAAGTTGTTCGGATTTCATTCGTTGTAGACTTGTAGTGATTTAGAGTATATGTCAATGTAATTTTTTGATATAGGAAAGGGAAGGAATATATCAAATTGAAGTTTGAAAGAAATTTTTAGAATTTTTTTTTAATTTTTGCTCTAGCAAAAGTGACGACAAGTGACGAAAATTTTCCTCACAATTGGTACCTGATTATTACCGATGAAAGCCCTAGCCTCACTTTTGATCAAATGTGAGGGACCTACCGTGACGACAAGTGAGGAATTTTTTTCCTCACGAAATGTCAAAAATGACGAAAAACAAGCCTTCTGTGATGAATTTTTTCATCACAATTGCTGCTTTTTTTTTGGTAGTGGATACAGTACTTATATACTATGTATTAGACATGATAAGGGATATTGTGGTTGTTACATTTAAATATATAATAAAATTGGTGACCTATCTGAATGAAGAGGCATGTTACATGTACAAAATCATTTGTGGCATGTCTGTTTGAATTTTATGGAGTTTCATTAACAAAATTAAATCAAAAATAAAATAATAATTTAGAAGTGTACTGTATATTTTTTGTGTGTTAATTGTATACATACTTTTTATTAAATCATATATAACTTTATCTGCAAAACTCTAAAAAATATTTTGAACATATATTTGGATTCACCGCGACAAGACGAATCCATAGACACCAATCTTATATATTATTATTATTAAATAAATAAATTATTTATATATTAAAAATAAAAAATTAAATTGTTAAATGAAATGTATTGGTTGTATAAATTCTAAATTTGGAAATAATTAAGAAATGGAACATTTTATTCTTGTGATCTGATACCTTATGGATTACACTATTTATATTTTTATTATGTTCACTACATATATATAGCTTTTAAAAAATTCCATATAACTTTATCTGCAAAACTTCGAAAAATATTTTGAACATATATTTGGATTCATCGCGACAAGACGAATCCATAGACACCAATCTTATATATTATTATTAATTAAATAAATTATCAGATATTTACAAAACTCACCCCTCCAAGATAGCCACTTTGCAGATTCATACATGCGGTTTGAACAATTCAATTGTTCCAAAAATTGAACTACGTTTAAAACATAATTACAAATACACCCAAAAGTCGGCGTCGAGGTGATATAAGCCTTGAGCTTGGCCGGAGACACACGCTAAGTGATGACATGGATTGCCATGTCATTAAATCCGTATATATTAATTAATTTTAACTTGGTTTGTTTGTAATTGACTGTAAAAGTACTTTAAACCGTTAAGAATTAGACCTAAAAAACATAGATAAATTATTTTCTAAGTTTTCACAATTTACAAATTTGATCTCTATATTTATATACTTTACTAAATTGACCCACTTTTTTTTTGAAAATTCAAATAGAAAATTTACTTTGATAAATCAACTGACCATTATTGCAACACAATCCTCCACAAATATCTAATTCTTGAAACTCAAACTCAAAACTTTTCAAAATAAAAAAAAAAAAGCAAAAAAATCGAATCACCATTAGAGATCCATTTCAAAAGCTTCCAATGGGTCTCGATGGAAATGACAAAGCTCGATTGGGATTGAAAAGCATTGATCAGACGCTGACTTCGGGCAAGAGCTCGATTTTGAGCTCTTCTTGGGCGCTTTTACCTCCGTTAGGTGGAAAGCTTGATCAGACTTTATTAGGTCTCCATTGGAAGCTCTTTTGAAATGGGTCTCCAATGGAGACATAATTTATTTCCTTTTTTTAGTGTTCATCTTTTGTTGTTATGGTGGTGGTCGTTGTTAGCCGTACGTGGTGGTGGTTGTCGTTGTTGATCGAAGGACGAGGTGGTGGTGGAGCATATTGTTATTGTTGAAGGTTGAAAAAGAAGAGATGGAAGAAGAAGATGAGGAGGAGGAGATGGAAAAATAATTAATATATATTTCTCTTTAAGTTTTTATCCACATGTCTGCCACATCAACAACAATTGACACCTAGGAGCCGGAGTCAACATCGGAAGGTGAAAATGGGTGTAGATGTAATTATTCAAATAGCAAGTATGAATCTCTAATTGGCCAATCTAGCAGGGGGTCCATATGTAAATGACCCTTATAAATTATTTATATATTAAAATAAAAAATTAAATTGTTAAATGAGATGTATTGGTTGTGTAAATTCTAAATTCTGAAAAATAAGCCATGGAACATTTTATTCTTGACAATGCAATGCACCTTATAACTTCCACCATTTATATTTTTAGTATGTTCACTACATATATAGTTTTTATTAAATCACATATAACTTTATTTGTAAAATTTCGAAAAATATTTTGAACATATATTTGGGTACATCGCGACGAAACGAATCCATAGACACCAATTATAAGATATAAATTGCAAAAAAAAAGTGTTGAATATTTGAGTAGCATAGAATTTGAGAAGCATAGAATTTTGAGATTGCATATATGAACTAAGAATAAAGGTAATTACTGGTAATCTATATATATATATATATATATATATATATATATATATATATAAAGAGGGCATTTTCAAGCATTGTGAGCATAGCCATGTGTGATGCTGACGTGGAACTATCGAGCATTCCTATTGGTCAGTTTTTTTCCAAATGTATTTTGATTGGTTGTTAGAATTTAAAATTTGGTATGTTGGTTGTGGAACATTTCAAGTAGTTAAAATGTAGTGCACCATATAACTACCATAGTTTATTTTTAGTATGTTGAATCCACTACAAGAAATCCGCCAAATAGCGACGGAGAATAGCGACGGATTTTATCTGTCGCTACCTAGCGACGAATCGCTAGGTTTAGCGACGGATTGGAGACGGATTGAGCGAACTCAATCCGTCGCCAAATTAGCGACGAATATTTTTCCGTCGCTATTTGACGACGGATAAAAATATCTGTCGTTATTTAGGGACGGATATTATATCCGTCCCTAAATAAGTTGACCGGATTAAAAAATATATATAAAAAAAGAAAATCGATTTTAGTGACGGATCGCTATCCGTCGCTAAAATATATATACAATCGGGCGGGAGCCGGTTTCTTCTCCATTTTTTGACTTCTTTTCTTCCTTCTTTCTTCTTCATTCGCCATTTCAATTTGAGCCAAAACTTCGACCATTAAGCCGAATTTTGGAGTCTTCTCGAACCTCGTGGTCAAGGAGCTCTTGTGGTGAACCAATTTAATCTTATTTCAACTTAATCGAAGGTATTTTGGCTAAAACCCTAACTTTGCCAAATTTGGAAATTTTGTTAGTTTCGACTAATTTGAGCAATTGCATGTTTATTGTAAGTATGTAGTAGTTAGTTTAGCTTATATTACGTAGTGTGTTAACTTTGAGATGTTCAATTGATATATTGATTGTGAATTTGGATTTTTAGTATAATGTTAGGATGTTTGGAAGTATGTAGGGTTGTTAATTTGATATTTTCATATATGTAGTAGGATTAGAAAGATTTAGTTGAGTGTTTTGGAACCCTTACTTGTTGACAAATTTGAAAATTTTGTTAATTTTGACTAATTAGATCAATTGTATGTTTATGGGAGCTATAGTATACTAACTAGTTAACTTTGTGCAATTGATATATTGATTGTGAATTTGTATTGTTAATTAGTATAATGTTAGGATGTTTGTAAGTACGTAGTAATTTTGATTCGGTAAATTCGTATATATACACTAGATTATGAAGATTTAATTAAGTGTTTTGAGACTATTTGGTGATTATATTAACGTAAAATGCATGTTATAAATCTAATAATTGTAGACGTGTCAGGCTAATCATATAATTATGAATCCCGATCGTTCATGGATGTACCGTCGCATAGTTAATGGCAGAATTCAGTCTAGTTTTGTGGAAGCGGTTGAATCCTTCATCACTTTTGCGCTTACACAAACTACTTGTTTGAGTGGGGGGAAGATGAAGTGCCCTTGCAATGCTAACAAATGTAGGAATAAACAATTTTTGCCTCCTAAAACGGTAGTGGAGCACTTGAAACGTAAGGGGTTCGTATCTCAGTATGAGGTATGGTGTTATCATGGTGAGACCCGAGCACCGTTCATGGATTATGAGCATCTCTCAAAGCGTAAAAGGAAGGAGAAAAATGTGATCGGAAGTACTCAAAATACGTCTACATCAGATGCTAATTATGATCATGAACGGATGGAGCAAATGGTGTATGATGTGAGTTCATGGACACCAGGGAGCCAGTAACCGAGGGGGATGTGGAGGAGCCTCTGAATCCTATGGATCAGGTGTTCTTTGACTTGCTGGAATCAGCAAAGAAGCCGATTTATCCGGGGTGTAGGCTCAGCGAGTTGTCTTTGTTGGCTCGGCTAATGAGTTGTAAGGTTAATGGCCAGCAATCTGAAGCGAGCTTCAATGAATGGGTACAAGTAATGTCGGATCTTTGTCCTGAAGAAAACCTAGTTCCCACCAACTTTTACCAGGCGAAGAAAAAGATGCGGGGATGGGGTTACCCATGGAAACCATAGATTGTTGTGAGGATATGTGCATGATCTATTGGGGGGGGAGGATAAAGATCTACTGAAGTGCAAGTTCTATGGTAAGGACCGGTACAAGCGTTACAAGGAGAGCGCAAAGAAAGCGTCGGAAGAAAAATCTACCACATAAGAAAATGTGGTATTTCCCTCTAACACCTCGTTTGAAGAGGTTATGCGCTTCAAGTGCTTGTCGATAAAATGCGGTGGCACAAGGCGAGTAATCCGGAAGAGGGTAGAATGGAGCATCCATCGACTCACCCGCATGGAAGCAGTTCAATAAGACCTACCGGAGTTTGCGGCGAGCCTAGAAATATGCGCTTGGGGCTTTATGCGGATGGTTTTAACCCGTTTGAAATGACGGAAGTACTCTTGTTGGCGATCATCGACACGTACAACCTTCCCCCCGGTGAGTGCATGAAGGAACCATTCATGTTCTTGACTGTGTTGGTGCCCGGGGCAGATGATCCGTCATAGAAGCTGGATGTGTTTTTGCAGCCCCTAATCAAGGAGCTTATTGAATTGTGGGAAAATGGTATCCCATCATATGATGTGTCAACGAAGAAGAACTTTACATTGAGGCGACATTCTGTGGACCGTGGTGATTTTCCTGCGTACTCCATGCTATCTGGAAGGAAAACCGGGCTTTAATGCATGTCCACATTGTATGGAAGACAACGATGCATTTAGGTGAAGGAGGCGGAAAGGAATGTTGGTTTGGTATCGTAGATTTCTACCAAAGGACCATACGTTCGGGAAGAACAAGACTCGATTCTTGAAAAACAAAATCTTGAACAAAGGCGCCCGAGACAACTTACGGTGCGAAATACTTATGAGGAGATAGATGGTGGGTCTTATGAAAGTGGTGAATTTTGGTGAGAAGCATAGCGAGAAAATTAGCAAAAATTGTGGATGGAAGAAGAAGCATCTTGGGACTTGCCTTATTGGGCGTCTTCTTATATGTCACAACTTGGATTTCATGCACATTGAGAAAAGCGTGTTGAGAACTTATTCAACACGATTTGCAACATTCCGGAAAAACAAAGGACACCCTAAATCTAGAGCGAGTTGGATACATTGTGTAAAAGGCCGAGTTGACAAAGCGAATGATAAGGCGGTGGCCCAAGGCATGCTATCTGATTGACCTTGAATCTAGGAACAAACTATTTGATTGGGTGAGGGATTGAAGTTCCCGACAATTACGCCTCGAAGTTGGGGCGGTGTGTGGATGTGAAGAGGACAAAGATGTACGGGATGAAGAGCCACGATTGTCATGTGTTCATGGAGAGGCTTCTCCTTGTTGTATTTCGAGAAATGCTACCTAAACTTGTATGAATTGCGATCAAAGTGAGCTTATTTTCAAGAATTTATGCTCGAGGGTGCTTGGCGATGAAGTGTTAGCAAATCTTGAAAGCAACATACCATTGATTCTATGCAAGCTCGGCGTATCTTTCCTCCGAGCTTCTTTGATTCTATGGAGCACTTGCGGTTCACCTAGCGAGGCTTCTTTGGACGGTTCGATGTCGATGGATGTATCCATTCGAGAGTTGTGTAATCAAGGCAATCATTTACTTATAAAGTCTGAATTTTCCCAAGTTACATTGTGTTACATCAACATATATGCATTAAAGGTACTTGGGGAAATTGAAGAGGTATGTCAGCAACAAAGGCAAGCCTGAGGATCGATGGCGAATGCCTACGTCTTGAGAGGAAGTTGCAACATACGCTCCTATTACTTTGGGGACCATGTCCACGAAGGCATCTAGGCCGTCGAAGCAGACACATTTGAAGTTCAAGAGGATGATGGCGTTTCCATTTCAATTTTAGGGTCTCGGGAGACCTATTGGAGAAAAAAAACAGAATGGGCGGATAAGGAGCTGAAAGCGACCATATTATGTCCTCTCGGTATCTTGAACTTGACAAATTTATGGAGATTTATGCTCGGTGAGTAGCTTTCTTACGCTAACACATGGATTTTAACTTCTAACTACTATATATATATATATATATATATATATATATATATATATATATATATATATATATATATATATCTAATCATGTAATCGTGTCCTGCCTTTTAGGAGAAGAATCCAACAATGGCGGATAGCGTAATTGAAGATTTGCTTCAAGAGAAGTTGGAAGCAGAATTTGCAGATTGGTTCAAGGATGCACGAAATCATGTCAACAAATTCACATGTCCTTACTTAGAATCTCTAGCGGAGGGACAAGCGAAAGGTCTCCACATTCTCATCATTACATAGTAAATGGCCTTAGGTTTCACACAATTGATTCTAACACCGCCATGGCCACAAGCAATGCAGGGGTGTGTAATGGGGCAAGATCAAGATCTGTTGATGATTTGTATGATTTCTCACGGGAACACAGGCGAATTGCGACTTGAATATCAGGGTTTCCTTTCAAAAGAACCTTCTGTTTGAGTTGGTGGTATGATCCTACTCAAGTGAATGCGAAGAAACACGAGCTCTATCAGATGGTAGAAATTAACCATAGGAAGAGGTATCGTACTAAGTATGAACCGTTTATCTTGGCGACTCAAGCACGCCAGGTGGTGTTTATTGAATATCGAAGCCTCAAAGCGATAAGGCGAATTTGGTTGGTTGCGATGCATATCTGAGCCCGCTCGGTAGAGTACATTGATAAGGGCGACTCGATTACCAACTTCGTATCAAGAAGAGGTCGTCGATCAAGCAATGAGAAAGCACTGGTGATGATGAGTTCATAGACTGCATGAAGACCAATTTATAGACTTAACAATAGCCGAGGAGGGCGGTATGTGTGTATGTATGCTTAGTTGTTATGTGTATATATGCTTAGTTGTTGATTATTATTACTTTACGTGCTTTAATATATGTCAAATGTATATGTTTTACATGCATATTCATGTATTCTTTACTAACACATTTTTTTCCGCAATTTCTTATATGCTCTTGCAGATGCCGCCAAAGGAAGTCGACATACCTTCCTCCAGTGTAGGGGTACTAGAAGTCAGTGAGTTCTAGTAGTACACCGGTGAGTCATGCTACTAGTCCTCTCGTTGGATCGACATTGGTGGGAAGCGGCCGATCTCATGTTCGGAGACTCCACGGCCTACGGCACATGCTCTGGTGACTACCCCTCGTGGGTGTCCCTACGATGTTAGCAGCGGTGCTACATTCGGAGAAGCGGTGTTGTTCCCCAATGGCGAGGAACAAGTAAGTATTATGCATTTGTAGAACATACACTTAAAATAAATATATATTACGTGATTTTACTAATGAATATTCGTTTCTTGTTTGTCTCATTGATAACGAGTTTTGTACCGGATGCCTCGGACAAACTAGGCAAAATCTTTAGGGGTAGGGAGATCTTGGAGACGGGAGGCGAAGGGCAAAGCGTCCGGACGGATGAAGCACTTTTACTTGACGAGCTACGGGTAAGCTTAAATGTTACAATGAATGCTTTATTTGTTCTTTTAATCATTGTGTTAATGTGTGGTATGTTAGCCACTATATACGTGAGTGGTATATTAGCCACTAAACTTGGGTGATATGTTAGTCACCATTGTGTTAGTCGATTTTAGGACAATTTGAGTAGTATGTTACCACAGATTGTTTTGATGTGTTAGTCACCATTCATGAACTTGTTGTGTCATTTGGTGGTATGTTAGCCTTGAACTTGGGTGATATGTTAGTCACCATTGTGTTAGTCAATTTTAGGACAATTTGGTGATATGTTACCACTAAGCTTGTTTTGATGTGTTAGTCACCATTCATGAACTTGTTGTGTCATTTGAGTGGTATGTTAGCCACTAAACTTGGGTGATATGTTGGTATTTATTCATGAACTTATTGCACACAATTTGAGTGGTATGTTAGCCACTAAAGTTGGGTGATATGTTGGTATTTATTCATGAACTTATTGCACACAATTTGAGTGGTATGTTAGCCACTAAACTTGGTGTTATATTTAAATTGTTATCTTTCTTTAAACTTGTGTAATTTTTACTTTGAATGGAATTGTTGTAGAAGGACTACTACATTCCCAATGTCCTGGTGTCCCAGTTGTACTCTGTTTTCGAGACTTTAGGGTCAGACATCTGTAGGAAAATGGTTTACAAAATGAAGGAGACACTTGAGACAACCAACTTGGATGGGGATGACAGTGGGCACTTTGGGAGGCGTCTTTGGAATGATCCCTTTGTCGAGATTAAGCGTCTGAAACGAACAAAACCGTTTATGCGAGCGAGATAATGCGAACTGCTAGACATCACTATGGGTACATGTTGTTATTCTGAGATCACGTGATGGAGGTTAGTAAATATGTTGTTTATGACTTGGAATATGATACATAACGGTTTTTGCTTTCATTTCAATCAACTAACTACTTGTTTGCACATATGTTTTTTAGGCCAATAGAGGACAGCCGAAGAGTGCTCTGTACCACTTCAAGAAGGCTAAGCTGAAGAATGGCATCTGGACTGACGTGAGGGCCGAGCATATTGCGGTACATTTCTTTCTTAAGGTTAACATTTGTATTTGAGAATTTTAAAGTGATTCCTAAAATTGCATCTCATTTCGTATGCAACCAACAATTGCGAGTGAGGTCGAGAGGAGGATGGATGAGAGGATGATCGACGGTCATGATTTGTCGATTGAAGAGCAAGACGGATCTTCTTGAGGTTGACGATGGGCCAATTGAACATATGGATTGGGAAGTTTGGGCCCTTCCATGAGTTACGGTAGCTTCTCGGTGTCGAGGATCGGGATCGCGATCTAATCTCTTCACACGGACCGAGTTCAAGATGATGACTCCTCTCCACGAAATAGGCTGCGACCAAAGGCGACTTCGAGCAATACTTGAGAGCAGGCTCGTATGGCTCGTGGATGGGCGCTTTGAGCGGATGTTGACTTCTTCCAGTCTCACCCACCCCCTCCTCCCAAATATTCTTAAATAAATCAGACTTATATTGTTTATGCTACAAATATACTTTGACACTATTTCACCTTCTTGTGCTTTCATACTTTGGACTTATTATGGATAATTTATATTGTTTCGGATATATTAATGCAATTTAATTGTTTCGGGTATATTATCTATGATTATATTATGTGAAAAAACAGGTGAAATGTGAAACAAAAATATAAAAAACAAAAAAAAAATTTAAACAGTGAATTTAGCGACGGAAAAAAATCCGTCGCTAAATTCACGAACTAAGGGCGAATTAGCCCATTGAATTTAGCGACGGAAAATGTCAAGCGAACTAAGGGCGGAGTAGTGGTGGGATTTAGCGACGGAAAAAATCCGTCGCTAATTGGCGACGGATAAGTAATCCGTCATGATTGAACGAATTGGTCAGCGGATTAATCCGTCGCGGTTAAATCGTTATTCTTCTGAATACTTATCCGTCGCCAAAAAAATAGTAATAGCGTTGTTTGGGGAATGGGATTATACGTCGCTAAGGATTTAGCGACGAATCGACACAGTTTTAGCGATGGATAATTCCGTCGCTAAAACTGGTATTTTTTTTGTAGTGATCCATATATAATTTTTATTTAATCTCATATATATTTATCTACAAAACTCCGAAAATATTTTGAACATATATATATATTCACATGACAAACGCGAATCCATAGACACCAAACTTGTATATTTTATTAATTAATTAAATTATTCATTTATTAAATTAAACATTATGTAGGTTTATTAAATGATAAAAATTGAAATAATAAAATTTTAAAAATAGAGCATTTACTAAATACTTAATACTCCCTCAATTTATCAAAGAAATTAATATTTATTTAGGTGTCCGATTACAAATGGACACTTTAAAAATTAGCAATAAAGTAACATATTGGATTAAATAAAAATAATCATCTTATCAACATTTACGTGAATTCTCACACGTTTTCTACTTTTTACTCATTATTTATTCAAATTTTACCTTCTATCTCATATACTCACTATATGGAACATTTTGAATATAAATTTCAATTTATATATATTGAGTTTGTTATGATTGAAAATTAACTTTATTAGATTATTAATGCATTATATTAAGGATAAAATAAGTAGAGTTAGTAAAAGATCTTTAGGTGTTGCATATGACTATGGCGTGACTTAGTTTGCTTGATCTTGGTATCAAATTAGTTAATTTTGATGCTCTGATTAGTCGTAGAGTCTACATGGTGGTGGTATTTGTGTTGTTTCTAGGGATCAGCAGGGCGATGTTATTGCTTGGCGTCAAAATTTGTGCTTATGTTTTTTATCTGTAAGGTGTAAAAGGTTTAACTGACAAATTAGCAACTGAATTGGTTCGAAATCCCGAGTGACAACATGTACTAATTAATTAAAGAGAATTTCTCTTTGGTAATTTAATCTCTTAAGTCTACATATATATTATTGATTTGCGTCTTTTTTTTTTTTTTTGCATTATAGAAGAAACTGAAGCATTTGATGTAGAATTTTGTCCACTAGTAGTCGCTATGCTCTAATTTTATTTTTGATTTTTTCAAAATCAATCTTTCAAACTATTTTTTAATTACATATTTGATTTCGAACAACATTTTCCTGTTGAAATTTTTCCTATATTCTCAACTGTTACTTTTAGTTGTCAAATGTGAAGCATGATTAATTGTAAACTTTATTTATTTGATAAACATGCATAGTTCTTGCTTGGAATTGGTTACATTTGAAAATCTGATGGATAACAAATCGTCTAAATCGAATAAGCGTTTACGATCTCAAGATCATACTCCACTGGATGGAATAAATTTGAATGATAGTGGAAATGTTCAAACTATACTATTTTAAAAATATATTCCAGATGTATTAGTTGTTTATCAAGTGGGTATTTTCGGTTCATATAGATGTTCTATCATCCGTGCATACAGTAACATCTTCACATTTACTTCAATGGATAGAAAATAGACAAAGTAAGTCAATAAACGACAAGGTCCTTATTGCTTTGAGATAGGTGGCTAAAATAATCACAAAATTGGGTCACTCTTGCCCAATGAAGGACAAACTCCAAAAATTATTAGCGTTACATATATGACACTGAACACGGAATTGACAACATGATCAATGTTCTTGGGTGCGTTTCTTTAAACCTCTACACTCAATTTATGTATCTTTCACATATTTCGTTTCAAACAAATTATTCGTTATACATCATTTAGTATCCATTAGAATTATAGATACTCGACGGTAAATAATTTATATTATTATTATGGTAAAGCAAAACCAACGTATTTGGTGTGAAAAGCGCTCTTTGGGACATTGATCAAAACTATGGTGGAAAAGTACAATCCATATGCAAAAGTATACAAGATGT
Source organism: Plantago major (assembly GCA_026545765.1). Lineage (NCBI taxonomy): Eukaryota > Viridiplantae > Streptophyta > Magnoliopsida > Lamiales > Plantaginaceae > Plantago > Plantago major. The sequence goes on along the minus strand of JAIFAC010000093.1, from coordinate 21,297 downwards.
CCAGAGATCACATCTCCCTTGATAATGCTGGTGAGGTAGGCCTTTAACTTATTGCAAGGCGCTAGGGATGGGCGAACTTACAATTTGCATATTGCATCGAAATGCTTGCTATAGTAGAGTGTGATGTTGATAACTTACATGCAAAAAATCATATTATGGTTGACAAGAGGAATGGGGGCTTGAAGCACATAAATGAATTTCTTCTATGCTACCTTCTTTTTCAATATCCATTATTTTTCGTCCATGGAGAAGGCGGATGGTATATCGATATTTAGATAAGTATTGTGAGCAAGATGCGAAATCTTATTCTAAGGTAGTTCTTAGCTTTCGGATCTGAGATAGGAGTGAAGGTCATCAACTCATACTTAGCGGGACGTAATTATTACAATTCATTGTTGATTCTAGAGGAGATATTAGATTTGGAGTACTTTATGCTCTATTTTGAGAGCTAGAAGAGATCCGTTCTCTGATGGATTCGGTATCATATCATTGATGCTACGAGGTCGAGCGCTTTCGATAATCAAGATTCGATATACCATTGAAGATCCATTTAGACTCGGTATGCGTGAGATTAAGCTGATTACGATGCAACATGTGTACTCAAGGAAACAAAGGTTATTATATGGGGCCAGACTACAATGACCAATATGCATTGTTTTGAAGAGCTTGATAGGAGTTTGGGGATTTTATGCATCGACCGACCACACCATTGGGGTTTGGTTATTGTATTTGGTGGAGACTTTAGATGAATCTGCAAGTGGTTAGGGAGGGTCTAGATCGATATTGTTAATGCAACAATATGCTCATCAAAATTTGGGATTCGTATGAGGTCCTCAAAATTACAAAGAACATCATTGCGAGGTAACTAAATGTTTGTTTCACTTATAGTAATTTTAATTTTAATAATTTGTATCTTTTTTTATATTATGTTAAGTGTGTTTTGTGTTTTTTATACTGGTGTGTTAACAACTGAGATTCATGAGATGAGAGAATTCACAAAGTGGATACTACGGGTTGGTGTGGAGTTGTCGGCGGTGATAACGACATTGAGGTTGATATCAAGATGCGGAGGACATTCTTTTTCAAGGGTGAGTAATCCTTTTCCTACCATTGTCCAAAGCACATATCCATCCTTACTTGGCGTAAGATTATCCACGATTTTGATGTAACATGTCTACTCAAAGACACGAAGCGTATTATATGAGACGAGGCTACCGTGACCAATATGCATTATTTTGAAGCGCGTGATAGGAGTTAATTTGAGAAATGTTATGCATCGACTAGCCACAACATTCGGTGGTTTGATTATTATATTTGGCGGAGACTTTAGAAAGATACTGCCAGTGGTTCCGCGAGGGTCTAGATCTGACATTGTTAATCGTGACTCATCCAAATTTTGGGATTCATGTGAGGTCCTAAGACTTACAAAGAACATGTGACTTTAGGTTACTAAATGTTTGTTTCACTTATGGTAATTTTGATTATATCTAATCCATATCTCTTATCATGGACTATAATTCATTATATTATTTTATACAGTACATGTTAATTTACTTTGCGTGATTTATATTTTCAAAGCCTTTATTTATTTATTTATTTATTTATTAATTTATTCATTTATTATTATTATTATTATTATTATTATTATTATATAATGAAAAGTAGATACGCATTTCCACATAACTCCTTTTTTATGCTCAAATATCAAGAGCACATCAACATGGAATACTGTAATAGTCATCGGTCAATGCCGCACCCCTTCAAGAATATATTCAAAGGAAGCAATAAAATTGGGTTAGTTTCATTTATCGAGAAAATGGGAATAATATCATGAGGCATATGGATTGTCGTTATGTGTCTCCATGCAAATCAATGTGGAGGATATTAGAGTCTCGCTGCATTATGCAATTTGTGTTGTTAAGCGACTGTTGTTTCATTTGGAGAATGAGCAGTCTGTTCCTTTCGAAGATGGTGAATGCATGCCAGATTTCATCAACAGAGCCAATGTCAAACAATCGCAGTTCTTGCAGTGGTTCAAGCTTAACAAAATAGATCCTCGGGCCCGGAAGCTGAATTCTATTAATGGTGTTGACTGTGTTGTGCACAAATATCACAATGATGCATGTGAAACTATGGGCCTCTTATTCAATGATGGAGAGTATATTAGTGGTTTGAAAGGGGCAAGTCTATGGGCATTTGCGAGTTTTTTACGTCACCTTTTCATAACCATGTTGTTATCACGCAGCACGTTGAGGCCTGAGGAAGTGTGGAACAAAACATGAAATTTATTATCAGACGACATTCTGTACAATCAACAAAGGTTACTCAGCAATCCTGTTACAATAAATTTAAAGACTATTACCCATTCCAACATCCAGGGACAATCAGTTTAAATTTTGTATGTAATTGTCATGTAATGATAGATAACTCTCCATCTAGGGTTCAAACTCACTGATGAACAAATAAAAAAACATTGCTATTATGCAAGTAGAAAAGTTACCGAAGAAAAACTACAATAATCTCAGTTCATTTGACGATATGCCCGGGCCAGATGAGTCTGTTATATAAAATGCTACAAATCCATTCATTTTGTGTTAAATGTTTTATGTTAGAGTTGCAATGGAGCATAGGACGATTGTTTATAACCACAATTGACTGATGAATAACGTGACATATATGAAATTATGTCTATTGTCAATGGTCAAGATGGCAAACTATTCTTCTTATACATTTATGGAGGTACCACAAAAACCTTTATATGGAGAACGATGTGCTCTGGTTTGAGGGCTAGAGAAGATATTGTACTTCGAGTTGGGTCCTGTTGGATTGCATCACTCATTCTTTATAAAGGTAGGACGGTAGTCCAGCATATTCGAGGTTCTAAATACCATTGCAAATCACGAGGACTCAACATTCAATAAGCTCATGATTCAGAGGTCACGGGACTGCTCAAGGAGGCTCGAGTTATTATTTGGGATAAGGCTCCCATGACAAACCGATATTGTTTAAAGCGATCGATAGGAGCTTGAAGGATGTGATTGGCCGTTCAAATGAGCCATTTGGTGGGAATTGTGATTGTCTTTGGCGAGAACTTCTGACATATTTTGCCCGTTGTTCCAGGAGGAATAGTTATAATACTGTGAATGCCTCTATATGCTCCTTTAGGATATGGGATGTTGTGAGGTGCTTCGGTTGACAAAGAACATGAGATTGCAGGTAAATGGCCCGTTTTATCTATATTTACATACTTATATCATATTTAACTTATCGTTTTTCGTCGATTTAATCCTATCTGATGCGGTTCGTCATCTTTCGAATTTAAGAGGCGAAATAATTATTGAGTGGATAACACATGTCGATGAGGGCATTATTGAACTTTAATGAATGTGGGTTGATTTCAAGATCTGAAGAATACTTATTGAAGTAAGTCACCCAATTCCAACTATTGTAGATAGTATACATATCATTCGTTGTTGTATCCTTAGGCGATCCATCACTTAACCTGCATATTTCATCCTTTGGGATGTTCTTGCCTACAAATGAAATATTTGATGATATAAATCAATTTTCATGTCGAAGATGTCCGAGATAGCGTTGAATATTTGGCGCATATAATCTGCTAGGAAGATACTTTTTGACGGTCTCAACATGTTTTCACAATAGAATTTTTCAACAACATTAATTACTCTAGATTGCTTAACCATAGGATCATAATAAATGTTTGGTGCATGATAATGCTTATGAGGAATATTGATCAGACTTTCGAGTTGTGCAATGTAACAAGGCTCATAGTTACTAATCTTGGGAAGCATATCATTGAGGCAAATATGATATCTTGAATCAGCGTGTGCCAAAAGGTTTTCATCGAGGATGATGATGAGCCGCCGTGAGATGAAGTTCCTATCAATTGTTTGAGGCGGTTCCCCATATTCATCTCTATGACCATAAATAAGAGTAATGGACATTTTCTCTCACGTTGGCCTCTACCTCCCCTCACATGTATTCAACCATAGTCGGTTAAATGTTGCGCTTTCTAGAGTTACCATTGAGAAGGGATTGAACGTAGTAATTTGCAATGTAAAGGGTAATACATATGACACGACAACAGACGTAATTTATAAAGAAGTGTTCGACAAGTTATGAGTTGATTTTATCTTTTATGTGTATTTTATATATGGTTGTGCTCAATTTGGTAATTTACATTATGCACTATACTACGGTAGAGATGACTTCGATCTGATGTTTAGCGATTAGATCATGCATTTTGCCAGCTTGCAGTTTTTATATGTTTTTCAACTTTGACATGTTATTATACAAATTTATTAATTTCTTATTTAAATTTTTTCTCAATGCCCCGTCAGTAGTGTCGATGGGCCATTAACAATCTATATATTATATAAAAGTGGGTTTTATTCTCTCATCTACATATGCTAGAGGACCGAGAACGCCTGTGGAACTTTACCCATTTTTTTTGTATTTTTAACCCTTCATTATGTTCATTTGGAAAGTTTGTGTAATGCCTTTAATGCGAATGCGATAGATCCTTTTTTATTGCATGTGTATCGTCTATTAGATGTTCCTAATTAGTGCATGATTAGTGTGACATAAATTGTGTTGATTACAAATGGTGGTGGGGAGTATGGTCGAAGAAGGAAAAAGTTGAAATTTGTAATGTAAATTAAGTTGAAATTATAGGAGAAGACTAAAAGAAAATTTAAATAGAAAAAATCATTATAAAATTAGATAATCTTTGATTTTTTGGGTTTGTTGTAATTAGTTTCAAACTACATTATAAATTTGAAATCATCTGTAATTGTTTGAATTGTGAGTCCTAATCTAAACGAAAGACCATTTACCAGTGATCGGTTTTGAAAATATCTATATGGCTAAGTAAGAGATCATTTTCAATTTAGGAACTCAATTCGAGGCATAAGCGAACTTTATGAATGGGATAATTATAACGTGGGAACTTCGATTCCAAGGTCAAACAAAGTATAAGAATGAGATAATTACAACTTGGAAACTCTATTTGGATAATAAACCACGTTACATGGGAAAAATACTCTAATGAAGGAGTGATTCAAGCACATGAACTTAATTCGAAGGTAAACTCAACTCAAAAAATGGGATAATTCTAACTAGGAAAATCAATTTGTATGAAAAATCAACTATAACAATGAGATAAAAAAACTTGAAAACTTAGTTGAACGAGCTCAAATTTTAGAATTAGATAGTTCCTACATGGGAGCTCAGCGTGAAAGCAAACAAAATTCTAAGAATGGAATCATTGTAATTTGAAAACTCGATTTCTAGTTAAAAGCAACTCAAAAAAGGGCTAAATCGACTTGAGAACTCTATTTGAATAGTAAACCACACTATATGAAAAAATTATTGGAAGAAATACAAATTCCTCAGGAACTCAATCCAAAGGGTAAACACACTTTAACAATGAGATAATTTTAACTTGGAAATTCAATTCAAAGGTTAAACTCAACTTTAAGAATGCAGTAATTCTTAATTGAGAACTCCATTTGAAGGGCAAAACAACTGTAAGAATAATATAATTCAACTTGGGAACTCTAATGCAAGGATGAACCATGCTATTTGAAAATAATCTAACAATGAGATAATTTCAAATGAGGAATTTTGTTCAAACGGTAAAAATATATTGCGTGTTGGAGGGGGGCTGAAGTCGATGGAACAAATGACGAGAGGTCCATTTGAAATTGTTCGAAGATATCCTTATGCACAGGACCCAATCACTGCAATGGTTAAGATCACATATCCTTCGCTATTAGATCATGTTGGTGAAGGTTGATACTTCTTGAACATTGACAGTTTCAGCCCGGCAAAAAACTATATTATGTTTTATTAATTTATTTTAATTTTTCACCTAAAATTACATGTCCACCCTAATGCATTAAGTTCTCAACCGGAGGTGGATGGAGTACATATATAGATAGTTTCAACTAGATAAGAATATTGGGTATCAATCCATTGGGTCCTTACCGGGATTAGGTCGGGTTGTTTTCGGCCCGTTTAAAAGCTTATATAACAGAGTCATGAACATAAATTAATTTGAAAATCGAGAATCTAAAAACGAGTTTATTTTGCCTTATTTTCAAACGCGTCAGACGAGTTGATTTTAGTAAACCCCTATCCGATAATTTACCTATTAATAATTACCGGGTTCAGGTCGTATACATGCAAATGACCATAACCAATGTGAATCAACCCTTTAGTTTCAACCGGGTTCGATTAAGTTGGACCTTACCCATTTAAAATCAAAACCTGGGAAAAAATATATTAATTCACAAAACGATAATTATAAAAAAAAAAAAAAAAAAAAAAGGAAACGATAAGATTATGGAATCCCATTGGTTACTTTTGGAGATAAACTTACATTTGAAATCAATGTCAAAGAAGGAACATCATACACTCATTAATTAATTGACATTTTAACCAGATTACACGAACTTGCTACGGGTCATAATCAACATTGTCTACAAGCAAAAAATTTTGCACCCTTTAAGGTATAAATACATCATTATAATGCTAACTTGAGAACACGTTTGGTTTGAGGAAAAATGGGAAAAAGAAAAGAATAGGAGAAAATAAGATTTTTAGGAAAATGTGTGTTAGGAAAAACATCTTTCTTATTTTGTTTCTCTTGAGTTTGAATTACTAATATATGAACTTTTTTTGCTTTGCGATCAATTAAATTCTACTATGAGCATGTATTGTTGTTAGTTTAGTCTACAATTATGTCGATTGAATTATCACTATTTACGATATATTATTAAAAGTAAATTATTTGAAGCGTCATGCTTGAGTTAATCTTAAATTACATAAATGCAACAGGCTCTGAAGATATAATATGTCGTATAGGTGTTTTCTTCCTCCCTGAGTTGTTATGTCAGGGTCATGAGTATAGATCTGTATAATGTAAGTGAACGAAATGATTGTCCAGTTGATAAATAGGTGCAAGTTGTGTAAATTATAATGTGGGTTTGTCCCGACAAGAACACATTTGTCTTGAACATGCACTAGCAATAGCAAGAGCAGACGTCAAGGCAAGTTATTGATACAAAGAAAGAAAGGAAAAGAAAAAAAGCAAGTTGTTCTAGAAACAAAACTAATTATGATTTTTGTTTTATATTGTTGCTGTTTTTATAAATAAGAAATAAAATAAAAGTTATAATTAAAGAGTGAGTAGATGAATGATTGGCAATTATGGAGCAATTCAACGAAGCAAATGATGGTTCACTTTCGATTCTGCTTGATGGAGATATCCTATCTATTGATAGTATGATATTGATATTGATCATGTGACGTTTAAGGCACATTACCAACACTTTCTTAACTCTCTTTTCCAAACTACCCTTTGCCTCCTCCCAATTGCATTTAACTGCCTAGCTATCCTCTTTTAGGTGGGAATGAAACAAATAAAAATTGTTGTAGATATTACTCCCAATTCGATAAACAAATTTACACGTTAGTTATATGAATCTAAACTTAACATCTCGCACATCAAAGAGTAATTGTATTACTAACTTTAATCTAAACAGTGAAAGATACGTACACCATATCTTATGACTTGACAAATTAATAATATCCTCCTTCAAACTCGAACATATCTTGTTTAAAGAGTGTGGCCATAGGTCATTTATGTTACCATATTCATAAAATTACTACTAGAAGTAGAGTTTGGGTAGTTAGGTAAAATGGTATGTCATGAAGTAGGTATTGGATAACTAAAAGTAATTAGTGATGACCTTACAATCCGGCTAAGTACTAAACTAACGTCTACTTATGTCGGCGACGTCACTATTCTTCCCTTGGTAGTATCTGAAGGTCTTGCTTAAAGTACTGCGAGGAAGGAGGGAGGGTTAGACCCTTTAGCTTGCCTTGGTCAAGCGGATTATGAATCAGCAATTTGGCGGTGCTTCAAAGGAGCTCATATATGATTAGGTGGGTATTGAAGGTGCACCTTGTAAATGAATCGAGATAGGAGTATATATCGTATATAGGAAAATCGAAGGGACAAGATCATGTCATGTCATAGATGTTGCGTTTTGTCCGCTAGCGATCGAGGTGGAGGCTTGAAGGTCATCTCCTCTCTCGAGTGTAGAGCCTCGAGGGCTAGTGAAGCCTATTTCATCTAAGTAAAATAGGTTGCTCCCGACATAACTGGCTCGGACCCCTCGAGCCTATGACCTTCGAGGTGATAGCCCTTCGAAGGATTACCTTGTATTTGGTCAACATAAAACATTTAGGTAGAGCCTGCAGGTGGGTGAAGTCACATCTCGAGGGTCTTGAGGCGTCTTGACGGTTTAAGGCTCTCTAAAAGGATCCGCCTCTTTCCTCCATATCAATTAGATTTCACATATGTTCATAACTTTGAGCTTTCAAGTGAGATGTAATTCTAACATTCTAGCATAGCATTTGGTTCATACCTACATCATATTCTAATCACAATGAAGGTAAATGTGGTATTTAATTTAGTACGGATGGTACATATTTTACGGGTTTTATCTACCCGGAGTTGTAATTATGAAGTTAGTAAGATAAAGTCATAAAGTGCAGGAAAGGGGAGGGAAAATAGAAATGAATTTATTGATGGTGTGGAAGATGACAAACGTGACATAATAATGAGAAGATTGAAAGAAAATGAGTGGCAAGGTACAAAAGTGAAATCCATCTAGGGAACAATGCCAATGGGAAAATATATATTGCATGGTATGGACTATGGAAGGTATTACAAAATCATCATCATGTTTGTAACGAATGGAAGAATGTTCAATTCATAGTGCACAAGAGATAGAGAAAAGATAGAAAGAAAAAGCTCACTATCATAGTCATTGATGAATGGGCTGAATTTTGAAAGGGAAAATTGTGTCTTACCAGAAACTATAGACAGATCGACCCAACATAAAAGTTGAAAGCTCCCCTTCACCACCCATACAGGCCAATGTTTACAATAAATTTCATTTGGTTTCGTTTTGAAGTTTACAATTTCTATGTCTTAAATTAACAAACCTAGTGGTCATTTACGATCAAAGTCATACGTACGACAGGATTTCATGTGTGGCACTTTGCATTACAAATATGTATACATTAAATCCGCTTCAAGGTGTCAACTAACTCCGACCTTTGTCTAATATGATAACAAATGAATGTAAACGGGTCCTCAATACACACCATAAGAGTAACATTTACCGCATTATCCAAAGAACATAAAAAGTTGTTCCAGTCCTAGATGGACTCGGATACACTGCACAACTGATTTAACCTAAATGGTAAAATAGAAATCACAAGATTTCTCCAATCTCCATAATTGTGTTTGTGAAGATTCGGTAGGTTTCAAAATGGAGTTGTAAACTACTATCGTCTTTTGTTCTGTTTCTTATTTATGTCTCACATATGCAATTATAGACAACAATAACAACTATAGGTTTTAATAATTTTTTGTTATATGTGACAAATGGCGTTTCCATCAAGCTTCAATTATTATTTTACAAAAACTTGTGAAAGTCTAAGTTTTTGTGAGAGTCCTGCAATATTGTATACTAATTGTGCGACTTTGTGTGTAAATTGTTGATTTTTGTCTATTTATAAATTTTATATTGTTATATACTAATTGTGCAACTGAATCTTTTTGTATAGGACTCTCAGGACTTTCCGGACTCTCAGGAGAGTTTCACTTATTATTTATTACTTTCTCCTCTAGTATGTGGCGTGCCTTCAATTCCATGTGCATGTAAGAAAAATAAGATCAAAACAAGAAATGAGACAGAAAATAATTTATCGAAAAGTCAAAGCTAAAAATATAAACCGTCATATCATTTGGCTTCTTTCCATGCCGTTTTTATTACTATCAATTATAATAACTTAAAGCTAGCGTCAAATCTTTCAAGCTTTTTATCCAAGTCATTAAACTACATTAGCTTGAAACACTTCTGATATTGACAATGTTTTGCCTCGGAGTTATGAGTTTTACTCGGTGTCTTATGAGCAACATCTCGTTTCATTTATAGACGAAATAAGATAATATTTTTGTATAAACAATGCGGCTTCCATAGAAATTTAGAACTTGACTTGTTAATGTTACTCAATAACATGGATCCAGTATGATATCAATTTTTAGAGATTTATATATAATAATATATCGTTATATGTAGTGACAATGTGGCATCCATGTCATTGTGATGTTTGCTTGGACCAACATACTCAAACCACAAAGCTACTTTCGAGGACAAGTGATCCATGCCTCTCTTCGTTTCACTCTGGTACTTAGGTCTTTCCGAAAGAGAGGATGCCAAGAACTTCTTTTGAGATCCCTCACTGGGGAATGGCGAGCCTAGAAGGCTCTATCTCTTTTCTCCCTTAAGACTCATACTGAGATAAAGAGTTTTTTTGGCAAGTTGGGAATAAGTTTTGCGCTAAGGCATCCGTGGATAAGGCAAGAATGGGACTCTACTCGTCGAATGTGATTTCCTTCGACTACCTTGAGCTCTAGCCATTAGAGGACTACTTATGTCTAAGTGTCGCAAAAGGACCTTCGCTCTTATATGGGATATCCGATAGACTCTATTAAACAACTAACCGCACCAAAAGAAAAATAAAAAATTGTCAAAAGTATCATGGATCAACACCACAAAGAGCACAAGGCATATCCCCAACCTACTATGGTCCATTGGCGGAACCACGGCACATGGCTCAATCTCTTCCAGACACTTGTATGTCTTACGATCACCCTAGTCCGGGTTATCTATAAATAGTACACTATTCAAGTTGATGATATATACACTATTTATCAAATGCGAGCATACATATCGAAACTCCATAGTTAAGTCCATGATTGGCTAAAAGGATTACCCTTTATTTGAATTGAGCGGTCGATGAACATTTTAGGAGTAATATTTACACACTTTTTTTTTTTAATGAGAATTATTTATCTCTTTCATGAACTTAGATTTAATATATTTCGGTAACATAGAACCTAAAACGTATCATCACGTATTTCCCCTTCACTCAACATCTCAATATGTAGATCCACAATTATGCTCTCATTTACAAAGCTTAATATCGATCAGTGGAAAATAAATTAACCTCGTGGATTGAAGTCAAGATAAATTTAGTCAAAATAAATGAACACGTCGATGTCGTGTGATGATATATAGTAATAATGGTCGCTGAAAAATTAATGTGTGTCCTGTGAAGAAATTTTTGTCCAGGATTTTTTAATGATGGGACAAATTATTACTTAGAAAAAATAAAATAGAATTGATTCCAATCGTGCAGAATCAAGTTGTAGGTTAAACATGACGTGTCTTGTCTTCTACGGCGAGTTTGTTGTTGTTTTGATTCACAACCAATTATACCATTACAATGGGTCGTGAGTTAAGGCAGTGAATAGTTGTGAGTAAGTGACGATGATTTAACAATAGCTGCGGGAAAAAAAGCTGTCCGATGGGTGATGACGACCGTAAATAAATATTTTTTTATTTTTCGTTTTTTTTTTAACTTGTAACATATTATAAGAGTGTTTAGAAGTTGAAATTACTCAAATTGGATTAAAACTTCGTTTTATAATTTATTGAGATTGAAATCAGAATGAACAAAATGAGAACAAGACAGAATAAACACTACAATGCAAATACATCAAACATTACATGCAAACAAAGATATGAAAGACAAAGAATGCAAACAACAATACAACAAACATTACAATGCAAATAATAGGAAACAAACCAACAACACACATGCATAAAAATGGAATAAACAACAACACATTACAATGAAAAGAACTACTCATGGTTGAAAGACCAAACATGGTTCATGATGTCTTCTTGAAGCCTCAAATGGGTCTCCTTACTTTCTAGGTCAGCCCTTTTGCTCAAATAGCCATCCATTTGATTGATATAGGAATCCCTGTGTGTGTAGGCATTAAGCTCATCGTTGTGGATGCCTAATTCTACAGCATCATCATTGAATTCTGCTATCACGTCTTTGTAGTTGCGATATAAGTGGCGCTCATCCTCTACTATCATATTGTGCAAACAAATGCAACAATTCATGATCCTAGCAAGGTCTTCTCGGTTATGGGCTAATGCTGGATCCTTAATTACTTTAAGCGATGCTTGGAGAACTTGGCTTACGTTCGACATCTTTCCTGCACGCCTCTTGCCGCATTGCGAACTTGGCCTGTTTTGAATTGATAGGACCCTTAATTGACTTCACAAATGTTGCCCACATAGGATATATGTCGTCAGTTAGATAGTACCCCATGCATGTCGTATTGATTCCCATTCACTTCGAAGTTAACAGCAGGAGCTTTTCCCCTTAGTAATTTGAATCGGTGGCCGTTCCACAATGGTTCGATCATTCAACTTCCTGAAACACGAAAGAAAGCATGCGAATCCAGTATCTTGGGATGTAACGCCTCAAAACAAGTGTGGCTCTCTTGTTTTTCCTTGAAGCGCCCTTTCGACCCGCCAGACGGTTCTTCCATTCCCGTGCATCTGATCGATACTTCCAAGCATGCGGAAAACCCGACTAGTGTTCACCTCGACTAATTAGCGTACATCCTCCGCATTGGCCTCCTCATATATGTAGGACCAAAAACGCAACAACACCATCAAAAGGCCTTGATGCCTCTTGACCGGTCGTTTGGCTTACGAGTGTACTCGTCCACCATGTCTGCACATACACCATATGCAAGTTGCCGGATGGCGGATGTGCATTTACATTTTGCCGTAAAACCCGACCTCCTATAGCATCCGGCGTTGTTGAAAATCTGGATCGTATTGCTCTAAAGCCGGCGATCCGGAGAAACAATAGCCTTTGCATCTGAGCAAGCGTCGAACGGCCGCTCCCATGTTGGGCGTTGACAAAATAATCGTTATCGAGTAGAGCGACAAGCTGTTCCCTCTTCCGATCAATGTATTCAGCGTATACCCGACCTCCTTCGTGGATTTTGTTGCTCGCGTGTGGTTGATTATGTGAGGTGGCTTGAATAAGAGTGCAGTATACGGTATAGTAATCGGTTTGTGTGAAGAGGAAGAAGAGGAATCAGCATATTGTGCAAACTCATCATCATCGGAACTAGATGATGATAAGTTGTTGATGTAGTGATTAATTGCAGACATGTTTGGATATGTGTTTGAGTTTAGAGACGTTTTGAGTTTAAGAAATGGAAGATGAGAGGAAATTGAGGTGTGGTGAAATGAGTTGTGAATGAGTTGTATTTATAGATCTCGAAAAAATATAGCCGTTGGGGTATTTTTTTATTTAATATTACTTTATAAATTAATTTTAAAAAAAAGGGGTGGGGCCCACCCGGTCGTCCGGTCCGTTGGGCTGGGGCCCAGTCCAACGGTCGGGACGACCAACCCCAAAATTCGGCCTTGTTAAGGCCGAATTTTGGGTTAATACCACCTGACCGTGGTGCTCCATTGAACAAGCGGCGGACGTGATGATCTGCCGATCTCACGACCACTCCCATTGGGAATGGGAGTGGTCTTAGGATATTTTGGTTTTAAACTTCAAATATTTCTTTTCATACTTCTACTTAAACATTTTAAAATAAATCTTGATTGTATGTTTGATTTAGGAAATAACATATCATATTATTAAAAAATGCAGTAATTGTATGTTTGATTTCTTACCCATTTCTCATAAGGTTTTTTATAATGGGTATGTTGGTCGTTTTAATCATATTACAATAAATAATAATTTGGGATAAATTTATCCGGGTAAGAAATGTATAGAAATTGATATTGATTACGAAAATTGTAAGAAGTGAGTGGTTAACAATCATAAAGTGTTAAGAGTTCATCATTTTTTTTTCCTTCTTTTTAGCATCTAAATTTATAGTGTCCTTATTTCTCGTACTGAAAATCTAAGCGGAGAACTTATTTGGATAGTAGGTAGTATTCCTTGAAAACAAATAGAAAAAAAGTATGCTAACATGAAGTGTTATATGTGGATATTGCTTCCAGATAATAACTATAGGTAAGTGGAAGGGGGTAAAAAACATTTTTAGTACTTCTGATGAGAATGATGTCGGTTTAGATGTATTAGAAACTATGTCAATTTAGACATTACAACAACACATGTTCAATTGAAGTTACTCGGGCAATTTTTCGACATTGACTCGATTTTGACCGGCGAATTTGATTTTTTTTTTTGCAAAATATCAAGACACGTGTCAAGCTCATATTAATTCTGAATTTTAAATTTAAAAACAATCATAAAAGCATTTTTAATAATTCAAAAAAATATATAAAAATAAGAAAAGTAATTAAAATTCATAAAATATCAAAATAAAATAAAATTAATTTATTCTAAAAATAGTAAAAAGTTCAAAAGGTTTAAATTTTTAAAAAATTGTAAAATTATTTTTTTAATAATCAGAAAAATATATATATAAATAAGAAAGGTAATTTAAAATTATTAAATATTATAACGATAATATAAATAAAATAAAGTTTAATTTTTAAATTAATAAAAAACTAAATTATAAAAGACTAAAAATTAAAAAGCGAAATGTTCATTCTATGTAACAATTACCCCCACTTGAGATGAATCCTAACCTCCAAATTCACATATCCATACTTAATTAACAACAAATTCAGGCTTCCCTACCAAAATTTGGACCCGCAATTTATATATATTTTTCTGACTATTAAAATATTTTTACAATTTTTTCAAAATTTAAAACCCTTTTGAATTGTTTTTCTATAATATTTTAGAATAAAACAATTTTATTTTATTATTGATATTTTATGTTTTATAATTTATAATTAATTTTCTTATTTTTATATATTTTTTTGAATTATTAAAAATGCTTTTACAATTTTTTTAAAACTTAAAATCGAAATTAATATGAGCTTGACGTGTCCTAATAATTTGGGAAAAAGTTAAATTAAATCGGTCAAAATCAAGTCAATGCTGGAAAATTTCCCGGAGTACCTCAATTGGATAGGTGGTGTTGTATGGTACCTAAATTGGACATAGTCGTTAGTGTCTAATGACATTTAAACAGTATATCTAAAATTTTTTTACGTTTTGACTTTGAGGTCATTTGTTTCGAGTTTGAACAAATTATTCATAACGATAATAGTAAATAATTTAATAAAATCATATAATAAAATTTAATTACTAAATTTTCATTATATAATTTTAATAATTTATTTATTAATATCGTTAAGAAATCTATTAATAATTGACGTGAAGGCGATTAATATGAAATAATAAAATATGATTTTTACGAGATGGGAAGTATTACTCAAATGTGGATAAATATTGTTGAGAGCGGAATTCTATTCCAAATTCTATCCACATGGCGAATTTCTACTGCTCGTGACATGTTTAATTCTTACTTGGTTTAAATCTTTTGGGAAATTCAGACTTCACAACATATTTTTCTTTAACATAAGATTTACGAGAATTTCATATACATTTTGAATTGTGTATCATGTAACTTAGACATAACTGACTAATTAGAACATTAACTTCATTTGAAATTCTTGTTGAAATGGTATGAGGCTGAATGGGATGAGGCCCGAAGCGAAGAAATTATTGTGTAATAATAACAATTATATGATGGTATATATAATCACAATTAAAAATATATTATTTTGTCATCTTTCTCACATTCTTCTCTCTTTTTACGTCATTTTACATTTTATTTATTATTGTATAACAAACTTTAAAACCAATAGCGTGGAAGGTACTTTATCTGATGCCTCAAATGGAAGACACATATCAAATATCGTGATTGTTGCTACCTTCACTGCATAATTTTATGCGTGTATGGCTTGAAATCTGGGTTTTGCGTGATATCAATGTCCAGGTGGAGTGGATAATGATTTATTGAACCGACAAGGAAAGAAAGCGATGAGCAGGGTCTGAGGAGATGACATTGAGAATTTGGCGCTCTATTAGGCGATATAGGCAGGAAGATAATATAGAGCAGGAAGATAATATAGAGGAATAAATGCCATTTTCAATATTTGTGATATATAATATTATTTTTATAAAGTTTGGTAGATTTTTGGTTTGGTTTAACTTGTTTTGGAGTTTTGAACATATAGATTTTTGTTAGTTAATTAGCTATCTCTTTATTTCGTTTGATCTACTAAAATAAGTATTAAAAGAAAGAAAGAAAAAAAGTTGAAAATAACTCAATTGGATAAATTTTCTTATTTTCCTCGTACAAAAGATCAGGTGTGTAAATAAATGATAAAATAATATTAATAATAATAATAATAATAATAATAATAATAATAATAATAATATTATTATTATTAACAACAACAACAACAACAACAATAACAATAATAATAATAATAATAATAATAATTTAATGGTAGGCGAAGGCAATTTGGCCCAGGCTGAAATGAGGCAGGCTGAGGCCCAGGCTGAATGAGTTTTAGGTTGAAAAAACGAGCCTTGGATTCGTTCGATAATTTTTTAGATATAATATTACAATTACAATCTTCTTTTAACAAATTTTATCCTCAATAAATCTTTAATTACCATTTCAATTACAGAGAAATAAATCACCCATTTCAAAAATTGAATCCGTGACCTTTTGAGTACAAACAATTTCGGTTCAATCAATTCAAAAATTAGAAAGATGAGTTCCAACCAAATAAAACGCTAGCTAATAGACAATCGATCTAATCATCTACTAACAACTTAGTACAGTAGTTGGTTAGACACACACACACACGAGCGAATTTGATTGAACATCATTAAAGATGTTCATTAATGCTAATTAAGGGCCTTAATTAGACAAGTTAAAAGTGGTGTTTAACACAAAGTAGGCCCCGCTTGAAAACCAACCCCCGCCCCTTCGCCTCCTCCCACTCCCCAACACCAAAACTTAAAAAATCAAAACCCACAAACAAAAAGGACCAAAAAGCAAATATCCAACACATATAACCACTTCTCACTCAAAAATATACATACACTGATGCACACTCACACACTCCATCCAACTCTCTCTCACTTCATTCTAATTATCCTTTCTAGAGAGAAACAGAAAAACAAAGATTTGGTGAGTCAGTGATATGTTCTGGAAACCAACTGTGAAAATGCTTCTTCTTCTTCCTCTACTACAACAACCGTTCAATGAAATGACGGATCTGCCCTTGCCCCTCAACCTAGAAGATAGCGGCACTAACTCGTGAATGAATCACCATCATTGCACTGTTTTTGTTTTGTTTAGGGCTCTGACTCAGGGGTAAAAATGGAACAACAAAGGGCAGATAATGGAGAAGAAGAAGGAGGAGGATTTTGGAAGAAGAGGCAAACAGAATGGAGCCAGGCAATTAATTA
Source organism: Plantago major (assembly GCA_026545765.1). NCBI lineage: Eukaryota > Viridiplantae > Streptophyta > Magnoliopsida > Lamiales > Plantaginaceae > Plantago > Plantago major. The sequence goes on along the minus strand of JAIFAC010000093.1, from coordinate 3,948 downwards.
ATTAATACTTTTTTTTTTTTTTCGGGTTTTTAATTTTCTAGATCTCATGCTAATTTGTTAGATGCATACTACATACAGAAGTTTATTTTCTGCTCTATGAACTTTCAAGAAAACACAAAAGGAATGAAGAATTCTTCTCAAGAAGGTAGATTCTTTGTTTTGATGATATCATGTACTGTATGTGAATTAATATTATTATTACTACTATTGATTCCAGAAAATGTTTCTGAATTTCTTTTCTTGAATGATTACAATGTTTTTGGAGTTTCATAATCTCAAGAAAATTCTTATGTGGGTCATCAAGATTCAGAGTTTTCGTTTCTCAGTTTTAGTCTCGTTCTTTAGAGAAAAAGGGAAAAGTGAAAATAAATAAAGAAACAAGTTGAATAAAATGAAATAATAATAGTATGCCAGAAATGTCTGCATAGCTTTGCCTTATCAGCCTATGATATGATGATAGTTCTTGCATTTTTGCCAATTATGTAAACACTTGATAGTGATTACTGTACCAATTGTCCTCTTTTTTTCTTCCTGATTTTCTATTTTCCTTTTATTTCCAAAATTTCTTTTTAATTAGGTTGGAAATTCATTATAAAAAGGACAATGTTTGGTCTATAAATCAAGTGTTTATTAATTAATCGTTTATTTGAGGTAGATGAACTTAATTAATGGTATAGACAGAGAACAAGAACATACAGGAATCTGGATTAGTTGATAATGTTTTGTTCTGCTAGCTAGCTTTATTGTTCAGATTCTTCATCTACTTGATAGACTGAAAATTCCAAGTAAAACAAAACAGAAGGAACTACTTCTTCAGAATTAACTACCTTACATGCCTTGGCTTATACTGTGATGAAGATCGTTGTTTCTATAGGCACTCAAAGATCACGATTATTGAACAGTTTATCTCCTCGATTCATATTTTTTGCTAGCTTTTTACAACCAACTTAACCGGGAAAACTATTCAATTAAAACAAGGGATTTAAAAATTAACACTTTCGTTTGCGAATTCTCCTTTTGTTTGAAGTCTAAATTCAATTTGCCAATAGTTATGTTCAAACTTTGATTTCACTAACGTTTTACACTCATGGTTGATTAACGAACAACAATAGTCGTATGTTAACTGAATCCACTAGTTAAGGTAAAATTGCGTTAATGTGACTCAAACTCTTTAGTTTCTTCCTACATTGCATTGATGAGACTTGAATTCTACCGTTTCGACATGCAATTCCTACTTACCGTGTTTGTTCAGCTTGCAACTCCAAAATTGAGTGTAAATTTGAATGTTTAGAGAAACCACCAAGTGAAGCTATACAAGCCACTTGTAAAATCGAAAAGAAAAGGAAAAATTGTTTGACATGCAACTAAAATAAATTTCTAAATGCAATTTAAATCACATAAAATCGATTATTATTCATATATTAAAGTTCATTAAATTCGTCTAAAAATTTCGAAATTTAGAACATTAAAGAATGGGTTTTGAAGGGAACGACATTGGGTAGGGTAGATCATGCAAATATGAAATGAAATGACTTGACTTATGAAGTCAGTTACCTACCAGTTCTGATTCTGCAGAGAGCTAGTAAACTTTATTATTGTACTGTGATGATATAAACAAAAAAACAAAACGACAGAATCATGAGTGTTTTATTTCAAATTAGAATTGAATTATATCAATTCCAATTGAATTTTTGTATTGTTTTTGTATATAAAAATGCAAATTAAATTGAGTTATCTCAATTTCAATTTGAAATCAAACACTCCCACATTTCATTATCCTCTTCTACTACTAGTATAGTATAGACTACTACCACAACTGTGAAATTTGACTAAATTGCGGTCCTTTATGTGTACAACGTCTTCGAAATATTCATTGGTTTTTAATACTTTTGACAATTTTACTCGCGATTTCATCTCATGTAGCAGTAAATCTCATATCTTGGTTACACGAGTTTTAAACGGACCGAGGTTTTTAACCTTTGCGTAAAAAGTACAAGTAGTAGGTAATTGAAGATTCGATTAAATGCAGAGGTAGCAAGGATTATGTCATCAGGTGGTCTGCCAAAGATCTTTCTTGGATCCTCGTTGGATAACCAATTAAGTTCCACCTATGTAGTAACAAGTACGCTCAACAACATTTACCTAGCTTCTCCATTGAGGATGAATGTTTTCTAATGCTTGCAACCTGCAAATGCTTTATCTCGAGATCTTGTTCGGGTTTATACTATACACTTTCGATAAACTTCACCTAATCACAAACTGTGGGATCACGAGCTCGTTATCAACATGTAATTTCATTCGGATATACAATTTATGAGTGGTGGGTAATGCTATTTGGGATCGAGGCGACATACAAGAAATTTCTTGTTCGAGTTGGTAACATTTAAAAATGAACTTTTTCTTTAACGTAAAGATGTTTTGAATGTTATGTTTTAATGGGATATCTACAATCACACATTTACTCCGGGCTAGATTGGTGATATGTACCTATGATAGTATAAAATCATTATGTGATTTTCTTGAATGCATGAACTGATTTTCTATAGTAATTTTCATGTGATTATTATGAATACATAAGCTGATTTTCTATAGTAATTTCCTTATAATATTCAATTAAATTATATAATATAATTAAACATTTTACATTAGCAGTTTAAGATTAAATGAGTTAAAGTTGAAAAATATTAATTGCAAAAAGTCAAATGTGGCGTTATTACGGGATCGATGGGTATAATATTTATCAGATTCTATTTTAGTCTCTATAAAAGCGGTCCCATCTATACTTACTTATTTACTTAATATACCGTATTGCAAGATGCAGAAACGGTAAAAGCATCTAGTGTAAAGGTAGTAGAAGCATCTTCTTATGTACTTATTCTAAGATCACAATATCATATACTCCGAAAGAAAGAAAATTAGGCCTGCATCTTTCAACCAATTCAAATTATTGTCTTCCATATGAAATATAACCTGATCAACCTTGGTTTCTCAGTATTCCTCTAACCGGACATAAGCTAAATCAAACCCAAGCTGTTCCTCCAGAGGGTGAAGCTATGGGACTATTCAGAATACATACTTAACTTTTAATTTTATCTATTTGTCAACAAAGAATAGTATTACTTAAATTGATTCGTAGTTACTTCGACGGATGAATCCTTTGGAAAACAAGGAATAGTTCATTCAAAATTAAAATTAAATGATAAAACTTAGGTGAAAATTTTCTTTTGATTAAGCTAATTTGTATACTTCCTTTTTTTAAACATATAACAATACATATACATTGTCCGTGCCGTGACTAATTAATTGCTGGTAATGTATAAGTACAAAAATCACTTTTACTTGAAAACAACTTCAAGATATATGATGCTATAGCTGGCTAGCTAAGATAACTTATAAAATACTAGTAAGAGCTATACATATTTAATACTTATGATTTAGCAAGTGTTTGATAATGTTTATATTCTACCCGTGATTGGTCAAACAAACATATGATCAATTTTTGCGTTAAACAAAAGATTAGGGTGACCTGAAACATGGCCCGCGTAATTAGACTGATAATTCAGCATTTTGTTCACACAAGTCAACGACATCAGGACATAATTACACATGCATCAATCGTACTTAAACTTTTAATTAGCCACTTTGAATATATGATTAATCTGCGAATAAGATTTCCTAACAGTCCATATCTAAAGCAGACAAAAGTTTCATGTTTTACTGTACAGTATGTGCTTGTAATAGAAACGGTAATAAATGATGAATTGCATTTTCTTCTGGATTATATCGAGGAGTAAAATATTAAATCAGGCAGATATGATGTTAGACAAGATCAACTGTAATTAATCTATTTTGGATCCCGACGAATAAATTAAATGGCGATTAGTGAATGCCATGCGTGTAATTTTCTAGTCTTATTAATTGATCAAGAAGTAATACTACAAACGGTCG